>JAHLJS010000004.1:3293199-3566932 GCA_038502445.1 Eremochloa ophiuroides | reverse complement strand
ACCACGAACAAGCAAACCACCGGCAAGCCGAGTCCTTGCAACCCTGGAACGCAGCAAGACGCGTTCACGGGGAGCGCACTCGCCATGGATACTCTGAACCATGGCGAGCACCCGTTCCGGGAGACTGCGACCAAACCGAGCGCTAACTGTGGGCCATCGAGCTTCACAGTGAATCCGCGAACCCGAATCAAGGACTAGGAGAGGCCCTAGAACCTACACTCAGCGTGATGCACCTTCACCATCGCCGGAGTTCTGTCGCGGGCATCGCCGCGGCACGAGCTCCATTGGAACCGTAGGCTACGGCTATGGAGCTCGGCGGGCGCTACCGCTAGATCCTGCCCTGACACACGAGTAGGAGTGCTCTGGATACCCGGGGCTAGCCTCGCCGTCGCGAGGGCCGGTCGCGTTGTGCCGTCGCATGGACCAAGCACCGATGAGTAGCAGCCACCACTATCCAACTGCTTGATGACCTTCGCGCTACCTGTAACGACATGGACACAAGGTACGGGTGAGCCGAAGCCGCTGCACGCGCACCGACCGTGAGCACCATGCCTCGTCGGAGCGCCGCCGATTGACCTCTCCGCGGGGAGGGCACCACCGTGACCCTCCACCGAAGCCGTAAGGTTGTAGGCCTCTTAGACGAAGCCAATCGAGGATTTCTGCACCGAATTGCACGACAACACGGCTGCCACCACCTCGTCGTCGTCCGCCGCTGCTAGCTCCCAACCACCGATGCAACGAGCTCACCGAACTGCCCTACCTAATGAAACTATGATCTAGCCAGAGCCTTGCCCGCCCGCCGGAGGTTATCGACCCTTGGGGAGAACTCGAAGACCACCACAGCACCGATCCCGCGCGAGCTCGCCGGCGGGGAAGTGCTCCGCCGTGTCGGGTTCGAAAAGAGAAGGGGGAAAGGAAGGAGGAAGTCGAGGTAGACCTAGTTCACGAGGACCGTGTCCCTGTGCTATGTCCCGCAACCGTGACCCACCGTACACCGCGCCTACGAGCTAATGAGCCACACAGCAGGTGGAGGATAGGCTCGGACCACCATAGACCGCAGAGAAGAGGGGAGTGGTGCACCCGGTTCACCATGGGCCAAGTGTGCGGTCTATAGACCAGCACACACGCAGTTCACCGTACACCGACCTCCTGTGGACCGAGGCCAAAGTGCTCCAGTGCTGCCACGTGGCGCGCCCACGTGCCGACACGTGTCCGGCAGGTGACGTCATGATGACGTCACCGTGACGTCACCCAACCCCACCCGTCGGTAAAATGTTGACTCGGTCAACGATGACGTCAGCAGTGACGTCATGTTGACGTCAGCAGAGCCGTTGCCAACCGGACCATTGACCAGGTCAACGAGAACAGTAATCCGACCAATCCCGTGCTGCCACGTGTCACTCCCTGATTAAATGGCTTTTTTTCCCATTTTCAGAAAATAGGATAAACTTCGGAAATTCATAACTTATTCATACGACGTCCAAAAATTGCGCACCATATATCAAAATTCTCAGAAAAATAAGCTCTACAGCCTGAACCTATGTTTGAGTGCATTTGGATCTTTATTTTATTGGATTTTTTCTGAATGATATATAGGAGTCGCTAACGCGACTATTTCGATTCCATTTTCAGAGCCGGAGGAGAATCTGACTAAGGAGGATGGCCACGAGTACCTTCAGGAGCTAGGAGACGACTATGAAGGTGCCACGTCCTACCAAATCCTTAGCACCTATTACGCATTGTTAAATATTGTTCATGCCATTGCTTTATGATCATATGATATGAACTATTTAGGTTACATGTTAGAATAATTGATTACCCTGCCTTGTTTAAACTATCACCCTGCTATCCGCTGATAGGATAGATGCTCGCTGTTATATGCTTATTTGCTCTTCTACTACTTAACGATTATTACACATATGTGGGGAATCGGGAACGGTTTGACATATGTGAACTAAACTTAATTAAACGGGGGAGCGTGCTGCGTGAGTCTTGGGTGCGTGGTGAGGGTCAAGTCGACCAAGTGAGCTATGAGATGAGCCAGAAGGGCAAGTCGTGCCGGGGGTGCAACCTGGGCATCCCTACGAGAGATACCTGTGGCGGGTAATGGGTTACGAGGTGGTTCCGGAAAGGACGGCCTGTGTGGTTTGGAGCCCGTGAACAGAGGTGCTGTGATGGCACGGGGAGAGTATCCCCTAAGAGAAGATGCCTGCTTGGTCAAACTTTGGATGGACTAGTTTTAGGTTCATGGGAATCCTTTACTGCTCACTCGTCTTCGATGGACGGGGAACGGCTAGACTACTTGGTAGGACGGTGCCACTACTACTAGGTTGTGAGGTGATAAGGGTGGGCAGAGATAGTCGATGGGTTCCCGTTCCGTTCTAGATGCGCAGTACCACTGATTGGGCCTGGTACTGCGTCTCCCAGTCTCAGCATGATGGTGTTGGAACCTGATTTATCCAGGGCTGAGTGGTAGGGTGGCATCGACCTAGGCAAGCAAGCACCCGGAATTCTACCCAGGTGTTTGCACAACACCTATGATGGCTAATCTTGTGAGTAGTGAAACCACTGCAGAGTGTGTGGTTGATCGATCGATACATATGCCGACTCGTCGGCTATGGACCTTTCCTGTGAAGCTTCTACTAGTGTAGTGAGAGTTCTTTTCTTCCCCCTGGTTGACACTTTCCGGCAGTGTGCCCAATGTGGCAGTGTGCTGCTGAGATAGGCCCAAGAGGGAGTTGAGCCTGCTGAATGCGTGCGAGGTGTGTGTGAGATGTGGTGTATGGGATGGAATGGATTTGGGTGAATGGGTGGAGATGAATGAGATAAAAACATGACTATTAAAATATTGATTACACCTGCATAGGAAACCCCAGCCTATAGGTCTGCTTGTACAGCTTTGCATCCACTTTTCACAAAGCAACTGCTATCATAGGTGGGCTCCGTGGCCAGTACAAATCGTACTGATAAATTTGCTGTCAGGTGACGAGAAAGAGTATGGAGGCGATTGGGAAGAGTAGGGTCGAGTGCTACACTCAAGTTGGCCGTGAAGGATGAATCGCTTTCGCATCTTATCAGCTTCTCTGAATTGTTGATCCCGCCAGTGTGGCGATGTAATAATTTATGTAAGACTCTTTTATGAACTCGTTGTATGGATCCTGGTATCAACTGATGTTTGGGTAATTTTATGGATTGTTCGATACAATCTATTTAATTACAATGCGTTCCTGTGGATTTTCCTTCGTGAAAATCGAGGTCGTTTCAGTTGGTATCTGAGCCATACTTGACTGTAGGACGAGACCCGTAGAAAATGGACGCTAGAATAAAGAACCAGACTCTCTTTCGGTTATATTACCGACCTTTGCATTTACTTTTTATGCAATGGCTTATCTAAGACTCGGACCTGCTAACCCGTTACTTGAAAAATTGCAGATGACCAGCCTTGGACGCCCACCACTTGGACCGCTGCGCGACGGCACAGTCGAGGTCCCAATCCGCGGGAGAAACTACGGCGGGTTTGCCCTGGTTCTACGACAGGTGCTCGAGGAGCTTGGAGCCCCGGCTGACCAGATCCAGTACTTCTGCAGAGGGAAGATCATCGCAGATGAGAGCTTCGAGGGACCCGTTACCACCAGGGTAGAGACCCCAGTTAGTCTGACCTTTCCAGAGCTGCCGGTGTTCATAGACTACACTGCTGGAGAGACTGTTGAGGATGGAGTTCAGTCGGTCTCTCGCAAGGTACTGCGCACAGTGGTTTACACAGCCTACGAGTACCTCAGAGGAACCCACTTCCGTCTGCTACCTCTGGCCCTGGAGCTACACCCCGACCCTTACCAGAGAGTCCTGTACACTAGCCAGATCACTCAGGCTGAGGCCGACCCTTGCCTTCGCACAGCAGCTATAACAACCCTAAAAATCCTACACCAAAAATTCCAATTTAAAATTTTCACTTATTCATTATGCAAACCCATTTACCTTGTGCATGCATGTAGAATAATTATGAAACTAGCAAATATGGGAGTATAATCTACACTTCAATTCTTTTTGTAATAATTGGTAACTTATGCTTCTTATTTGGAGATTTATTGCAAATTATACTAGTGATTGTGTCATGAATAGAAGCTAATATACACACACACTTAAATCAACGGAAAATAGAAAAGAATGAAAAATAAAAAGGAAAAAGAGGAGTGAAGCCAGCCTGCTCGCTCGGCACGCTAGTTAGCCCAACCGGCCCGTTTTCCTTTTCCCTCACTCACCGCGCGCGGCCAAGCCGATCGGCCCAGCTGCGGCCCAACTGAGCAAGCGACGCGCGCGCGGCCTGATCATCCGCAACCGCTCCCCCGCAGCCGCTGACCGCCCGGCCCCGCCTGTCAGCTGCCGCGCTCCCCCTTCACCCTGTTTCTCTTCCACCCCGCGACGCCCACGCAAATGGCGTGACCCCGACCCCACGCGGCCGACCAGCCCACGCTCTGACCCGCTTGTCCCCCGCTTGTCGCCAACCCTTGGCGACCAAGGAACCACCGCAGCCGCGACCGCAACCCTAGCCCGAGAGGCCGTAGCCAGCCGATTCTCAACGATGGATCACGGCCGCTTGCCATGAAATGGCCCGAGCTCGTGTATAAAAGGAGAGCCACCTGAAGCCCTCGTCTCGATCCCACACGCCGCCGCCGCGCTGTGGCACAAAACACCAACACCGCACCGAGTGAGAGAGGAAGAAGGAAGAAGGGCGGAGCAGAGGAGGAGGAGCTGCCGGGGCACCGCCGCCGCGGAGCACGCCGAGCCGGACGCGGAGGAGAAGCCGGAACCCCGTCGCGGTTCGGCACTACACTGCGATCCATCTGCACGGCTACTGACTCGCCACTGCACCACCATCCTCTCGTCAACGGCACCACCAGTGAGACATCCGAGCTCCTTGTCCAAACCTTGCCCTGCTCTTGCCATGGCGTTCCGCCTACGGGACACGCAGGCACGAGCCTTTACCGGCTCAGGGAGATCACCAGCACCACGCACTCACACGACCGGCCGAAACCCTCGGACTACGAGCCTTGCTAAACCGAGAACACAGCACGACGCGTTCTCGGCGGAGCGCGCTCACCACCGACGCGTTCCGACGCCAATTCACCCGTTCCGGGAGACTGCGACCAAATCGAGCGCTAGCTGTGGGCCATCGAGCTTCACGGTGAATCCGCGAACCCGAATCAAGGTATAGGGAGGCCCGAGAACCTACACTCAGTGAGATGCACCTTCACCGTGAGATCGACGGAGTTCCATCGCGGGCATCGCCGCGACGCGAGCTCTGTTGGGACCATAGGCTACGGCTGTGGAGCTCGGCGGGCGATATCACTAGATCTTGCTGGACGCACGAGTAGGACTGCTCTAGATACCCTGGGCTAACCTCGCCATCGCGAGAGCCGGTCACGTCGTGCCACCGCAAGGACCAAGATCCGATGAGTAACAGCTACCACTACCCATCCGCCTAATGACCTTCGCGCTGCCTGTAGCGACTTCGAAACAAGGTACGGGTGAGCCAAAGCCGCCGCGCGCACACATACCGTGAGCCCCATGCCTCGCCGGAGCGCCGCCGATTGACCTCTCCGCGGGGAGGGCACCACCGTGACCCTCAACCGAAGACGTAAAGATGTAGACCTCCCCGACGAGGCGAATCGAGGAAGTCCGCCCTCAATTGCACGGAGACATGACCGGAATCGCCCCGTCGATGACCGCCGCCGCTAAGACCGAGCATTAGCCGAGGCAACTCGCCTGAACCACCTATATCGGAAGGAGGAGTCCTAGCCGGAGTTCAGCTCACCCGCCTGAGGTTACCGATCCTTTTTCCCCTAGGAAAGCTCGAGGACCACCACCACGTTGAGTCCGTGTGAGCTCGCCGGTGAAGCAGAGCTCCACCGTGTCGGATTCAAAAGGGGAAAGGGGGAAAGAAGACGAGGAAGGCGGGATAAATCTGGTTCACGTGCACTGAGTCCTGGAGCCGAGACCCTCACACGCCCGAGTCCACCGTGCGCCGGCCTCTCGTAGGCCTGGACCGAAGCGTCCAAGCACGACCACGTGGCGAGCCCTGGCGCTGCCACGTGTCATGCCAGTGACGTCATGATGACATCACCCGACCCCACCAGTCAGAGGAAGCGTTGACTCGGTTAACGCTGACGTCAGCAATGACGTCATGCTGACGTCAGCAGAGCCATTGCCGCCGAAGCCGTTGACTCGGTCAACATGAACAGTACCCTAACCAATCCCGTGCTGCCACGTGTCACCCCCCGGTAATCCGGCCATTTTTCCATTTTCAGAAAATAGGATAATCTTCGGAAATTCATAACTTATTCATACGATGTCCAAAAATTGCGCACCATATATCAAAATTCTCAGAAAAATGAGATCTACAATCTAAGACTATGTTTGTGTGCATTTGGGTCTTTATTTTATTGGATTTTTCCGAAATACTCTGTAGGAGTCGCTGACGCGACTATTTCGTGTTTGATTTCAGAGCCGGAGGAGAATCTGACTGAGGAAGACGACCACGAGTACCTTCAGGAGCTAGGAGACGACTACGAAGGTGCCACGTCCCACCAAAATCCTTAGAACCTATTTACGCATTGCTAATGACTTTGTTGCCATTGCTTTATAATTATACGTTATGCATAGGTTGCATGATAGTATATTTGAATTCCCTGCCTTGTTAAGACTTTACCCTGCTGTTCGCTGCTAGGATAAGCTGCTACTTTAATACTGTTACTCTTCCACTACTTACTACTTGCTATGTGCTATGTGGTGGAATTGGGACGGTGAATATGTACCTGATTATAACCACTGGGAGAGAGTGTTGCGTGCGTCTTGGGTGCGTGGTAAGGGTTGATGTCGACCAAGTGGGAGATGAGACGAGCCCATGGGGCAGTCGTGCCGGGGGTGCAACCTGGGCATCCCCACGCGAGATACCTGTGGCGGGTAAAGTTGTTGAGGAGGTTCCGGGTGGGATAGCCTTGGTGGTTTGAAGCCCATGGACGGAGGTGCTGTGATGGCACGGGGAGAGTATCCCCCTAAGGGAAGATGCCTACTTGGTCAAACCTAGGACGGACTAGTTTCAGGTTCATGGGAATCCTTTTCTACTCACTCGCTTCTGATGGGCGGGAGACGGCTGGACTACTTGGTAGGACGGTGCCACTACTGCTAGGTTGAGAGGTGATAAGGGTGGGCGGAGACGGTCGATGGGTTCCCGTTCCGTTCTAGATGCGCAGTACCACTGGATGGCCCCGGTACTGTGTCGCCTAGTCTCAGCATAACGGTGTTGGATCCGGAATACCCCAGGGCTGGGTGGTAGGGTGGCACCGACCTAGGCAAGCAAGCACCCGGAATTCTGCTTAGGTGTTGCGCAACACCTATGATGGCTAATCTTGTGAGTAGTGAAACCTCTGCAGAGTGTGTGGTTGATCGATCGATACATATGCCAACTTGTTGGCTATGGACCTTTCCTGTGAAGCTTCTACTAGTGTAGTGAGTGTTGTCTTCTCCCCCTGGATGACATTTTTCCGGCAGTGTGCCCGATGCGGCAGTGTGCCGCTGAGATAGGCCCGAGAGGGAGTTGGGCCTGCCGAATGAGTGCGAGGTGTGCGAGAGGTGGTGTAAGGGATGGGAATGGAATAGATTGGGTGAAACGGTTAGGGTTGAATGGGATAAAGACTTGGCTATTAAAATATTGATTACACTTGCATAGGAAACCCCAGCCTATAGGTCTGCTTGAACAGCCTTGCATCCACTTTTCACAAAGCAAACTGCTATCATAGGTGGGCTCTGTGGCCAGTACATATCGTACTGATAAATTTGCTGTCAGGTGACGAGAATGAGTATGACTTCGAGGGAGATGATGACGAGGAATAGGGTCACGTGCTACACTCAAGTTGGCTGTGAAGGATGAATCGCTTCCGCATCTTCTAAGCTTCTCTGAATGTTGATTCCGCCAATGTGGCGATGTAATAAATGTTTATGTAAGACTTAAATTATCGTTGTATGGATCCTGGTTTCAACTGAGATATGGGTAATTTCATGGATTGTTCCAAGCAATCTTTTGAATTACAATTTGAGCCTGTGGATTTCCCTTCGCGGAAATCGAGGTCGTTTCAGTTGGTATCAGAGCCATACTTGACTGTAGGACGAGACCCATAGAAAATTAACGATAGAATAGGAAGCCAGACTCTCTTTCGGTTATATTACTGACCTTGCATTCACTTTTTATGCAATGGCTTATCTAATACATGGACCTGCTAATCCGTTTCTTGAAAAATTTGCAGATGACCAGCCTTGGACCACCACTTCGTCCACTGCATGATGGCACTATTGAGATCCCTATCAATGGGAGGAACCATGGCGGATTTGCCATGGTACTACGTCAGGTGTTGGAGGAGCTGGGAGCACCGTCTGACCAGATCCAGTACTTCTGCCGAGGGAAGCTTGTCGAGGCTGAGAGATTTGAGGGACCTGTCACTACCAGAGTTGAGACACCCGTCAGCCTGACCCTCCCAGGGATGCCAGTTTTTACTGACTACACGGCTAGAGAGACTATGGAGGATGGAGTACAGTCCGTCTCCCGCAAGGTACTATGCGCAGTTGTGTACACAGCCTACGAGTACCTTAAGGGGACCCACTTCCGTCTGCTACCTCAGGCCTTGGAGCTGCACCCTGACCCTATCCAGAGGATTCTGTACACCAGTCAGATCATTCAGGCTGAGACTGACCCTTGTCTACGCACAGTGACACACCACCTCCAGGAGCAGGACGAGCTCATCAGCTCATTGGAGCAGAGGAGGCAGCGTGACCGAGCACGCATGGCAGAGGCCGAGGACAGTCTACAGAGGGGGACTCAGACCCTGGAGAGTTTGAGCAAGGCAGTCACTGATATGCAGCTGGAGATGCAGTGCCATGATGAGTTGCACCGAGCCGAGATCGCCGACTTGCGAGACAAGATCGGGGATTTTTGGCATCGCAACGACTACCTGAACAGTAGAGTGTTGGGTTTACAGAGGAGGCTAGACAACAAGGAGAGAGCACTTGCTGAGAGGGAGCAGAGGAGCAGAGACAGAGGAGTCGAGATGATCACGTTGCGCTTTAGGATCAGGGAGCTGGAGAAGCAGCTGGAGAAAACCGAGGAGAAGTCCACCCGCAACCAAGGGATTCTGATCGACCGCGTGAAAATGGTAGAGTTCCTGAAGGACAAGCTGCGGAGGACAGAGATAGCTTGGAAGCAGTCCGATGCCAAGAGAGCTATTGAGGTCCGAAAGGTGCAGAGTCCGCTTCCCCCACTGGAGATGGTGAAGCCCCGAGAGGGAGAATTCCGCGTGCCACCCACTACGCTCAACCTGGGAGCGTGTCCATCACTGAGGATGCAGGAGATTGAGGTTACTCCAGAGCTAGCTGTAGCACTCGACTACGTCAAGCACCTGACCATGGCCAACGACAAGATCGAGGCAGAGAACAGCCGCATCCCCGACGCCGTACTTGACCTTATGCACCAGTAGCTTATGGGACCCTGCGTGGCCCTTAGTCCAGTATTACCATGAGTTATCCTGTCATTGGCTATCTGCGCATAGCACGATCTTCATAGCAGCTAGGAACATCCTTTATGTAATAATAACCCATGTGATGAGTGACATTGGATCTTATGCTTCTTATGGTTCTCTATGCTTCTTTGGTTGAGTGTAGGATAGAATGAAGAATGCTTTGATTCATTTAAATCGTTGAAAACATCTAAATCCTACTTAAACCACCACCTAATTATCACTGCACTGAGTACATGACCGAATGTTTACAGATGTCGATGAGACGTTCCGCTCGTCTGGAAAACCGCCAACCCTCCCCCGCACCTGCACCAGGACGAGGGCGTGGTCGCAACCGTGGACGCCCAGCTGGCAGGCGTGCTGGAGTTAACCTGGAAGAAGAGCTGCGCCGGGCAGAGGATGCACCGCCGGTGAACGACCCGCCACCACAGGGTGAGAATGTGCCTCCGCCACCTCCGCCACCACCACCGCCGCCACCACTAACGCTGGCGGAGGTGATGGCTCAGCAGACCCCGTTGTTGAATGCCATTGCTACAGGGATGAACAGACGCCACGGGCCACCCCAGAACAACTTCCAAAGGAAGCTGGAGGGATTCCTAAAGCTGAGGCCAGCCACCTTCGACGGGACCGACATCGATCCCCTCGTTGCCGACGACTGGCTTAAGGAAATGGAGAAGAAGCTGGACCTGACCACTTGCTCCGACGAGGAGTATGTTGGGATTGCTAGCCACCAGCTGACAGGTGCTGCACGAGCATGGTGGGACAACTACACCAGCACTCACGAGGACCTAGCCCGCATTGACTGGGATGAGTTCACCGAGGCTTTCCGTGACCACCACATTCCTGAGGGAGTCATGGAGGCCAAGGAGAACGAGTTCCGCAACATCTCCCAGGCAACTACCACCGCCCCGCTCAGACCTACCCTGCGCTGGCTCGGACCATGCAAAACACACCCGCCCCAGCTACCAACACGTCGAGGGCAAGCAACTGGAAGGCTCCTGCGACAACCTCAGCAGGCACTGCGCCCTTCACTTGCTTCGGGTGCGGGAAGCCCGGACACAGAGTGGCTGCGTGCCCCGACCTCAGCCGCGCACCGAACCGGGGATCTGCTGCCCGTGGACGTCTGAACCACATGACCGCCGAGGAAGCAGAGGCTGCTCCAAATGCAGTATACGGTATGTTTTTGGTACATGGTAACAAGGCTACCGTTCTATTTGATTCTGGGGCTACATGTTCATACATCTCATCTGCATATGCACATAAACATAATGTACCTGTAACCCCGAGAGAAAATCCTATCCTAACTAGCTCACCCCTAGGAACCTTTAGGAGCATCCACATATGTAAGGGAGTGAGAATCACAATCGAGGGATTAAACTTCCGAGCCGACCTCATCCTGCTACCCTCTAACAGCTTAGATGTCATCCTAGGTATGCATTGGTTAACCAAACACCGTGGAGTGATATCCTGCTCACCCAGATATGTCCAAGTAACCCATCCCTCCGGACAAGCTGTCCGATGTATACCCTAAACCGAGAGAATTCAAGCCCTCCTATGTGCCCTAGAGACCAAAGAAGACAAGAAGGCCTTGACAGTGGATGATGTACCAGTGGTCAGAGACTAAGCTGATGTATTTCCAGAAGAATTGCCAGGCATGCCACCAAACCGGGATGTAGAGTTTGTTATCAACCTGATGCCAGGGACTGCCCGATTGCCAAGAGACCGTATCGGATTTCAGCAAATGAATTGAGGGAACTTAAGAAGCAGCTAGGAGAACAGTTGGAGAAGGGCTATATTAGGCCAAGTGCCTCGCCTTGGGGATCCCCTATCTTGTTTGTCAAGAAGAAGGATGGCTCGATGAGGATGTGCATCGATTATCGGAACCTGAATGCAGTCACGATCAAGAACAACTACCCGCTGCCCCGCATTGATGACCTATTGGATCAGTTGCGCAATGCCAAGTACTTTTCAAAGATTGACCTCCGACCAGGTTACCATCAGATGAAGATTAGGGAGGAGGATATCCCAAAAACTATGTTTGTCACAAGGTATGGGCAGTATGAATGCACAGTAGTCTCATTCGGACTTACTAACGCACCAGCCTATTTCATGAACATGATGAATAAGGTCTTTGTGAATGAGCTGGATAAGTTTGTGGTGGTGTTTATTGATGACATACTAATTTACTCGGCAACCAAGGAGGAGCACGAGCTACACCTCAGGACTGTGTTGGAGAGGTTATCTCACCATCTGCTGTATGCCAAGTTCAGCAAATGCGAGTTCTGGTTGGAGAAAGTTGCTTTCCTAGGCCACGTGCTGTCCGCCAAGGGAGTTGCAGTAGACCCAGCCAAGATTGAAGCTGTAAAAGAATGGGAACAACCCCGCAATGTGACAGAGATTAGAAGTTTTCTGGGACTTGCTGGCTATTATCGCAGATTCATCGAGAACTTCTCCAGGATCGCACGACCTATGACTAACCTATTAAAGAAAGCCAATGAGTTTGTATGGACTCCAGAGTGCGAGAAGAGTTTCCAAACTTTGAAGCAGAAACTCACCACAACCCCTGTATTGGCTCTACCTGATATTCACAAAGACTTTGTGGTATATTGCGATGCCTCTCGGCAGGGTTTGGGCTGCGTACTAATGCAAGAAGGAAGGGTGATAGCATATGCCTCAAGACAGTTGAAAGAACATGAGCAAAGATACCCGACTCATGACTTGGAACTTGCAGCCATGGTACATGCACTTAAGATCTGGAGGCATTATCTAATAAGCAACAAGTGTGACATCTACACCGACCACAAGAGCCTGAAGTACTTCTTCACTCAAGAAGATCTGAATATGAGACAGCGAAGATGGTTGGAACTCATCAAGGATTATGATCTGGAGATTCACTACCATCCAGGGAAAGCAAATGTAGTTGCTGATTCCCTTAGCCGTAAAAGCTACTGTCATACCCTCCTCACCAAGTCTATACCGCCCGAGCTCAAGAAGGAATTCGACGCGTTCCAGCTCGAGGTAGTCTCTCATGGCATGCTAAATGAGCTTCGCGTCAAATACAATCTTACCTCTTGGATTCGAGCAGCACAAAGGAATTATCCAGAGATAGATTACATCCGAGGGCTGATGAAGCTGGGGAGAGGCCCTGAATACCGAGAAGATGAGCAGGGAACTGTATGGTACAAAGATAGAATCTGTGTGCCGATGGACTCTGCGTTACGAGAGGAGATCCTGTCAGAAGGGCATGACTCCAAGTATTGCATTCACCCAGGGTCAGCCAAGATGTACCATGATCTGAGGAAGCACTTCTGGTGGGAGAATATGAAGGCAGATATTGCAGGGCATGTAGCTCGGTGTGATACATGCAGTAGAATCAAAGCCGAGCATCAGAGACCTGCAGGGTTGCTACAACCAGTTGGGATACCAGAATGGAAGTGGGAGTGCATATCCATGGACTTCATAATAGGACTACCCCGATCCGAGCACGGGTATGACTCCATATGGGTAATAGTCGACCGACTGACCAAAGTTGCACACTTTATTCCGGTCAAAAGGAAGTATAGAGCGGAAAAGCTGGCAGATCTATACATAGCAAACATTTTGAAGTTACATGGGTCGCCTCTGAGTATTATATCTGACCGAGGCTCACAGTTCGTATCCCAGTTCTGGAAATCCTTGCACAAGTCCATCGGGACCAAGCTCGACTACAGCACAGCATACCACCCGCAGACGGACGGACAAACAGAAAGAGTAAACCAGATTCTCGAGTACATGTTGCGTGCTTGCGTATTGAGGTACAAGGAAGGTTGGGAGAGCTGTCTACCCCACGCCGAGTTCTCATACAACAACAGCTATCAGACAAGCATTAAGATGTCTCCATTTGAAGCGTTGTATGGAAGACCTTGCAGAACCCCGTTAATGTGGTCGGAACCAGGTGAAAGGTCATTCTTTGGTCCCGCCAAGATAGTATAAGCCGAAGAAGGTGTTGCACTGGTCAGGGAGAACTTGCGAATCGCCCAAAGCAGGTAGAAAAGCTATGCGGATAAAAGACGAAGAGAACTTGAGTTCAAAGTTGAAGATTATGTCTACCTCAAGGTATCCCCGCTCCACGGTACTGTCAGGTTCCATGTGAAAGGAAAGTTGGCTCCGAGATATGTTGGGCTGTACAAGATCTGCAAAAGGATTGGAAAGCTTGCCTACAAGCTAGAATTACCGGAAGAGTTATCAGGGGTACACCCCGTGTTCCATGTCTCGCAACTGCGGAAGTGCTTGGGATTGCCCGAGGAACAGGTACCTACGGATGCACTGGATTTACAGGACACACTCAAATACAAAGAACATCCAGTCAAGATATTGGCACGGGATACAAAAGAGACTCGAAGCAAGACCATTCCAATGTGTAAGGTACAGTGGAGCAATCACACAGAATGAGAAGCAACTTGGGAAAAAGAATCTGACCTGCGGATCATGTTTCCCTACCTCTTCGAAGGGTACGTGATCTCCGAATCTCGAGGTCGAGATCCTAATGAGGGGGAGGACTGTAACAACCCTAAAAATCCACACAACCCAAAAATACCAACCAATTAAAATTTTCATCTTTATTACACTAAAACGTACTTCATGTGCATGCATATAGGAATTAAAATCTACAAGCTACAAATATGTGTCATAGCACCCCAACTTCTTTTTAGTTATTTCACTAGCTATATGCATATGTGGATTTTATTTGCATTTCATGTGTGGTTTGAGTACTTATACAAGTATTAAAGCATATACATGTGTATAGAATTGAACACCAGAAATTAGAAAGGAAAAAGAAAAGGGAATAGAGGAAAGCCAGCCAGCTACCGGACCGGCCTGGCCCAAACCGGCCTTTTCTTCCCATCCCCGCGTGCTTCACCCTGCCGTCCCGCAGCTGGGCCGACCCAACCTCGCGCGCGCGCTGTCACAGCCGAACGCACGCATACCCCGCGCCCTCGCTCGCTGTCAAACCGGGCCCGCTTGCCAGCCACTCCCTAGGGCTCTGTTCTTCTTCCTCGTGGAGAAACCCACGCAAATCGCGTGACCGCGCGCACTACCCCGACAAGGCCACGCGCTGACACCACCTGTTCCCCGCTTGTCCCCTCGCCTTGGCCGCCAAGGAAACCCGAGCACGCCTGGAACCCTAGACTGGCACGAGCCACAGCCCTCCGATCCACCGGACGAAATCGGAGCCAGTCCGCCATAGGAAGCACACCGAGCTCGCCTATTTAAGGGAGCGGGTCACCAACCCTAGAGCAATCCCGTGTCCCCGCCGCCGCGCCGTGGCACAGATCACCTCATCACACCGCACGTTAGAGAAGGAGGGAGCGTGAAGGAAGGTGGCGCTGAGGTGCTGCCGCCGCGGAACACGCCGGAGCCGAAGACGGAGCTGGCGCCACCGTTGCGGGTCGGCACGGCACTGCGAACTCTCGACACGGCCACGACCCTTCACTGCGCCGCTATCCACACTCCAACGACACCACAGTGAGCCGCCCGTGCCTCTTCTCGAACCCCGCCCGTGCGCCACGCCATGGCGTCTCACCTCTGGGACGCGCAAGCACGAGCCACCATCGGCTCTGGAACACGTTTGCACGCACGGACACAATTAGCCTTTTTGACCCAATGGATTTGCAGGTGACGAGAGTTCATCAGCGCGGCTGGATCACCGCCCGACACGCCATAAAAGCACCCGCGATAGCACCGCGTCACGTTCCATCTATCTGGGAGGGCTGTAGGGGAACCTAACCTAGTAGAGCTATCCGCTACCCTCTCGGTCACCACGAACAAGCAAACCACCGGCAAGCCGAGTCCTTGCAACCCCGGAACGCAGCAAGACGCGTTCACGGGGAGCGCAGTCGCCATGGACACTCTGCACCATGGCGAGCACCCGTTCCGGGAGACTGCGACCAAACCGAGTGCTAACTATGGGCCATCGAGCTTCACAGTAAATCCGCGAACCCAAATCAAGGACTAGGAGAGGCCCTAGAACCTACACTCAGCGTGATGCACCTTCACCGTGAGATCGCCGGAGTTCTGTCGTGGGCATCGCCGCGGCACGAGCTCCGTTGGAATCGTAGGCTATGGCTGTGGAGCTCGGCGGGCGCTACCGCTAGATATATGTTAATGATAGATTAATTAGGCTTAATATATTCATCTCGTGTTTTATTGATGGAATATGTAAATTATTTATTTATTGGTATCATCACATATAATATCCAATGTGACACCTAAAACTTTAGGTCCTCAAATTTAAACACTCAGCGATATCTTGACTTGACTCTAGCACTGTAGTGCCTAGAGAGAGCCATTGTGATGGCCATCTTTCCGGGTTCCGATAGACAACAAAGGATAGACATGAGCATCCAGCACGAAACCCTTCATTTGTCAAGCTCAGCTCCTTGTAACTACGCGTCGGTCGTCCCGCCCTTCCAGTTCCACTAACTTAATTCATTAGGACACGTGTATAAAGTTTTTCAGCGTCACCTAAAAGTGGCTAAGTCCATAAACCATTAATTTTCAATATATCTATAGCTCCCTAAACTGATCAATTATACTCTTTAGGTCCAAATACTAACATGTCATTGCCATGTTTGCAATACAAAATGGCCATCTGAAAGAGAGATGATGTTCTTGGATAACATTTGGGTCCTATTGTAACATTGACTATGATGTGACATCATTGATATGGATGATGAAGCGTAAAAATTGGTGACATGGATGCAGAGGTGGAGGGAGGAGCGGGGCAGGGGCGGGGGGACACAAACCGCCTATGTTAGTGTATTTTCCATTAAAAAAATTAAATTCAATTTAAAGTTGATAAAATTTGTACTACTGGTCCAACCCCGCTAGCATATCTACACTAGTTAGAGAGGTTTGGACCTCGTGTGCATCACTTTGTAAAAGTTTCGGGACCTGAGTGTACAAACTAATAGTTCTTGGATCTAGGTTACACTGCTTAACAAGTTTGAAGACATGCATTTTACTTCTATAAATTCATCGCTGATATATTTAGGACCAACAACAAATCCAAATTGCATATTTCTAGGTCCTCTCTCTCTCCCTCTTTGCATTTTCTAATAAGGACACTATGTAATTTCTATCCAATAATTACAAACTTGTACTATCACCAATTATTCTATATGTTCTTCCATATGCATCAATGCATCATGGTTTCTCGCATGCAATCTGCCGGTGGTCTATCCTGGACGGCTGGACCGGCCCACCACACTACCACAGGGTGAGAAAGATGAAGGAAAGCACTAAAGCAGCATGAATATATGCTTTAATTTGTGAGGAATCGAATGTGCCACAATTATATGATATATATGCTCTTGAGGAATCGAATGTGCCGGAGATAAAGATCCTTCCATCTGAGAATCTGACTTACTTTTCTGCCAATGTACCCTCTGCCCCGGAAAAGAATAGATGTTTCAAGAAGTCAATTTTAAAAGTTAAAAAATATACAAATCGTTTCAAATTGTAAGTGATATGTTTTTTATACACAACTTTTGCTACGTTCAAAGAAAAAACTATATGCAAAGAACTACTAATTCAATTTTGAATTGTTTGATTCTTTAAACGTCAGAAAGATATGAATATTGGTCGTCGCTGTGAATATGTTGACTATTTTAATGAATGTTTAGTAAGGACCTAGAAACATGTTTCTCAGTGCATACTTATGTTCTGTTAACACCAAATTTTGGACTGGGAGCCGATAGCCGATACCAGAGGAAGATAGCCGATCTCGGAAGCAGATTCCGTCCAGCGGAAGGAAGTAAATAGCCGATTGCACGGTGAATCGGTTATCGGGTTAAGGTGACAGGAAGCGCGCAGTGTCAGTATTGATGATGTCATTCAGAGTCCGCGCCGTCAGGGTGCGATCATGATCGGAGTCCATTATGGAAAGTGAAGGTTGGACTCCAAGTTACCTTAGATATAGGATAGTTTATTAGTTTCCTTATCTGTTGATGAGTTGTAATTCGACTAGGACTCTATCTACGCTCACGGTATAAATATAAGCCCTCAGCCATTGAACAAAACACAACAACATCAATACAACATAACTTTTGGTTCCGGCCAACAAACCCTAGAGTCAGTTGAGTCCGGCGAGTTACTTCATCCAGACAGGGTGTCATCCGGTCGACGCAGGGTTGCTTGTAAGTATCGTCAACCCCCTGTTAAACTGTCTTTTTAGCGTCATCTGGTGGACGTGGAAGCATGGCGGACCAGGGTCCTTGCTAAACTCTGTTTCTTTGGTGTCATCCAGTGGATGCGGGAAGTATAGTGAGTTAAGGATGATTCACGCTGATTTACTCGATTAATTTGTGTTAACCATCATCCGGTGGACGAGATGTAGATTACGACGGTTTTCACGCGCGGATTAGTTATCGATTCGTGTTTGTTTGCTTGATTAATCTATTAGTTAATGTCATCCGGTAGACAGGCTATAGATTGAGATAGTTTGCATGCATGGATTAGTTATCGGCTCTAGCTAAATATGACAGTTTAGTTAGATTCATTAAGTTATCAGTATTGTTTGTTTAAATTCATTTACCTTATTATAACAATATCTTTGCCCGATCAAGATTGATAGATTTGGCCTTAGATTTACTTGAATCTGACCGTCGTTACCATGATGATCGGTTCCGTGCTTACATCGGCTAATTCTCTATCAATCTTGTTCGTTTCATATTGTGCGTTCGGTTCTACTCGAGACATAAGTGGTCCTGAGGTTATCGTAAGTCTTATTCTCGTGTCCTTGTTTAAGTTAAACTGAGGGTCATCCGGTGGAACATGTTTAACCTGAACAAGGTTCGCTAGATTAGACTTGCTTTAATTTGAGGTCTGTTTATGACTACGTTAGCATTCGTTCGTGCTTCATGGACCCTGCATCGGCTAAAGAGCCGATTCAGTTATGCTTTCACGAATAGATCGTGCATATAGACTTATTTGGATATGAAACGATCTAGCTTTA
The DNA here is from genome assembly GCA_038502445.1 of Eremochloa ophiuroides. Lineage (NCBI taxonomy): Eukaryota > Viridiplantae > Streptophyta > Magnoliopsida > Poales > Poaceae > Eremochloa > Eremochloa ophiuroides. Next base: position 3,548,374 of record JAHLJS010000004.1, on the reverse strand, counting down.
TTTGCTGGGTTTGTCGAAGCCCGCTGGCCGTTAGACCAGGTGAACGCAGATTTGGTGAACTTAGCGAAGAGGGTTTACTAAAGCCGCCGGCCTTCTAGACCAGCTTTAGTGGATCTCTGCTTGTTTGATGTACAGATCAGATCTGTACACGTGATCTATTTTCTTTTATATACATTAACCGAATTAGATCGGCTAGCATGTTATTATCTTCATATGAATATCCTGATAGCCGTTTTACTTCATTATTATACTATCGGTTCATAACATGACGGAATCGGCTTTCTAGTCGATCTCCGATTATACTGGCTCTTTGAGCCGTACAGTTGGAACTATCTGGACTCACCAGTTAGTTCCGCCTTGGGTTACTGATTATATATGTTTCCTTGTCAATTGTAGGTCAAATTGACTGGCACGCTTGGGTGTTACCGACACTCTCAGACCGGGTCCGAAGCTAGCTGGATCTGCGAGAGCTCTACTGCTTTTAAGGGTCGTTTCTGGCTTCGCTGGTGTGTTGGGCTTAGGGAACCACTTTTCGCGCCAACATGTTCATATAAAATTCCACATATTTTTCTTCATGACTAATTTTAGCACTTTTATGTTTTCTATTTGACCAAATGAAATAATTGCACTATATCCGCCTCATCTCCAACAGAGATGAAAGCAGTGCCTATGTTGTACTTTTTCGTACGAGAATAAAAAACCTTAATTCAACAAGGCCTTTCTCAAGTCCTTACTTTATGAAGGCCTCTGCCATCTCTCATGGGTGTGTAGAGAGCTCTCTTGTTCCTAGAAAAAAAATTCCTGCACCAACTCACTACCACGCTTCTTTTTCGTTTTCATCTCGACTCTCGCACGCCGCCACCATATTCCCCTCCCGGCATGGCACCCCACTTGAATACTGTCCCCTTCGCCAATCTCGTCTGTCCCGACACCCCTCCCCAGCACCCACGTCCGTCCCTCGCTCCTCGATGCCACCATGAATCCCATCCCTGTAACAACCCGGGTTTTTCCGACAACCAAAAATCTGAACTTTTTAAAAATTTTTTTACAATTGTGTGAAGCATGTAGTAACTAGGCTGACTCGAGACTAGCCACTAATGAATCATGGCATGCAAGTAGAATTGTTTGTAGGAGCTTGCTGAGTTCTCCTTCTTTGGTCTGGTGTTCGTGTTGGAGAAGCACAAGTCCGTAACAAATTCTTTTTTTGAAACATCGTGACATCCTCGCTCCGAGAACCCCTTGAACTCCTCTCTCGTGTTCGTTCGGAATTCCGTGACAAGATTCCCATGAATCCTTTTCGGATTCGTACCAACTCCCATTCGAATCGCTCTCGGAATCGCGAGCCCTTCTTTTTCACATTCACTTTCAAAATCTCCTTTTATCCCCATCACAAGTATCCATAATTTATGACCAAGGAAAAGTTAGTCTTCTGCTTAAAATTAAATCCCTCTCCCAACTAACTCTGCTCCATTCCCTCTCAAGTCCCTCCCTAACTACCTTGAACTTTTCGAATAACTCCAAATTAAATTCGTATCTAGATCAAACTACTCTGAATAACAAAAGATAAAACCATTTATTTTCCCCTCTCTCTTTCTCCAAACCGGTCAGCCCAACCCACCATCTCATTCTCTTCCCTTGGACCAAACAGCAGCAAACCAAGCCGACCGGCCCACTCCTCACCCCTCCTCCTGGGCCGCGCACACGAAAGCACCAGCGCCGCACGACCCATCTGGCTCACTTGGCCGCGCACCTGGGAACCCTAGCAGGCAGGACGCCCCTGCCCCTGGAGCCGCCGCCGCCACTGTTCCTCACGCGCGCGCACGCACGCACGCACGCAATGGCGACGCCCGCGCCCGGTCTCCCCTAGGATTCGATGCGCGCCACGTGCACCACCCTTGCACGGACGCCAAGGACCACCGTCCGATGCCGCGAAGCCCTAGCCGGTGCCCTATAAAAGCGAAGAAGCCGCCGCGACCCTGTTCATCTCCTTCGTCGAGCCGCCGCCACCATCACCTCCTCTGCCGCTCGCCACACCGCACGGCCGACGCACTGCTCTGTCCGCGCCAAACCGCGCGCCCCGCTCGTCATGACTGCGGCGTGCGCCGCAGTCTCGCCGGCCGCCACCGCCGTGCTCTGCCTTGGCGCCAACCCCGACGACCTGCTGAGCCACCACCGGGCTTCCACTTCGCCGGCCGCCACCACAGCGACTTCCGCTGCCACCGCCGCGCTGGACCTCGGCGTCGACCCCAACCACGACGTCGCCCGCGTCCATGCCACCCTGTCCGCGGCTCACCTCGCCAACCTCGGAGCCCTGCAACGACCGCGGCTACGTCGTTCATGGCGCCAGGCAACCGAGCCCCCGCAACGTCCACCCCGTCGGAACCACGATGCCGCCGGAGCAGCACCGGTTGACCTCGCACCAGCCGCGCAGAACCGAGCTCGCCCCGACGTCGAGCACCTCGCCGTCACTCTCTGCTCCACCACTGAAGCCATCTCCAGCACGTGAATCTGTCACTCTGCGACGTCGTCTGCCTCCTCTACACCTCCACCCTCCTCACCAGCGTTGCGGCCAAGCCACCGGTCCTCGCCGGCTGGCACGCACCTCCACGCCGCTCCCTCTCTGCCCCCACGGCCACTCACGCAGCAGCAGCAGCCAACCACGACCATGATGAACCCCCCTTGACGAACTCGCTGGTGAGCACCAAGGCTAAGCCCCCTCCTTTCCCTCCTGATGGCCGGCCTTTGTGCCATTTGCTTCACTGCGCAGGAGGGTGGCAAGCCACAACGACCGGCCACGACCCCATCCACAAGCCACGTCAACGTCCCCGTCCATGGTGACCGTGAACCTAATGCCGCCCAGCGCCCAGCTTCTCGTCACGTCGAGCAGATCCACCTCCAAGCTGAACCGGTGCCACCGTCGCGGATTGGCACGGCACGGCGATCACCCTGCACGGCATCAACTCCTCGCTGCACCACCATCCTATCTTCATCAGTGCCACGGTGAGCACCACAGCCTTCTCAGACCCACCATGTGCGCCACCGCGTCCCACCCCAGGGAACGCACCGGCAGAGCCACCACCGGCTCAGGAAGGACACAACGCACTCACGCACACTGGACTAAACCCAGCCAACCGGATGACGAACCATGAACACTTATGATGGGCATCGCCATCGCGTGCACCCGGGGCGTCGCCGTCTCGACGGTGTTCCTGCGCATTGTAGCTACTCAACCATGACGGGCATCACCGTCGCGTGCACCTTGCCATTTGACATCGGCCTTTGTGCTATGCTTCCACGCCTTGCTGGGAACCTTGCAACGCCCGGCCAACTATAGGTAGCCATCAGCCAACCTCTAGCTAATTCAGCCAGCCCTCGGCCAGCCACAGCCTCACCCGGCCAGTCGCGGCCAGCAAGCAGCCGGCCATGACTAGCCACAGCCAGCCACAGCAAGCCATAGCAGGCCAGAAGATACCAACAGCTGGCCAAGAGAAGTCGGAACATGCAGCAGCAAGCCTCGCCACTTCCCTTTGATGTCGACCTTGTCCGGCCTTCATGTTGTAGCCCCGATGCCAGATCTTGAGGTCACATAGATGATGCTGGATTGTTGGAGAGCCCAATTGATAGATGATGCTAGAACTCGATAGATGATGTTGGACGGTTGGAAAGCCAAATGGATATACGACGTTGGACTATTGAAGAGCCCCTTCTCTTACTTCTTGTACACCTGTCAACCATGTTGTACCCTATCCTTACGATCTGACCGTTCATATATCTGTTGTACCCTATCCTTAAGATCTATCTGTACTTGTATCTGTAATACAGGATCCATCCATCTTTGAGCTATGGAATTGTGCTACTCCACTGTCTTGTCGAGTTGTTTTCTCTTGTGGTCATATCATTGGATCTTATTGTTGGTTGTTCTTGTTGTCTGTCTGTGTGCCGTGCCTTCGAGCCAGCTGGGGGATCGTACCTCGTTCGGACGTTGCGATCGTGGGATGACCTCTCGCTTTTTAGTTGACCCCTTAGAACTACGAGTGTTAGCCTCTACCTTCGGCCCTAGGACATGGTCGTGGTGGACTTGATATTGATGTCAGTATCAATGCGGATCTTACCCGCACACATCAAGCCTATCGTGATATAGTCCTGTGGGAGATGACCTAGGGGATAACAACCGTCGAACGATGGGTGCCAACTCTCGTTGGTGTAGCTTGTGGCCGCGAGTACGTCTCGCCATGACCATGGAGCTATACCCCGTGTGCCGTTCTTTGATCCTTCGTGCCCAAGCCCTCGTATGCTTGTACCCTGTGCGACCGCCGCATTTCTTCGATTCTTGCGGTGACAACCGCACCGCTACAAATCTGAGAGATGACTTAGTGCCAGTGCACCCAGGTCGTGGTACCCTACGAGTGGTTTGCGTACTTGTTTTCTTCTGGGTGTCGCTCCTTTCTGACGCCCCGTCTATTGCTGTGGCGTGTGCGTTGGAAGAAGTAGACATCGCCCTCTAGTGTTTTTGGATCTTCCCATGTCCCGTCGTCTTTTGGAGTATTGAGTGTTTCCTTGCCCTGTGTCGCTTCGTGGAATAGCCAATTCCGGATTAACAACGATCGGATCGAGACCGCTGGAGGAAGAGAACGTGGACGACGAAAGGACCCGTGGAGTGGAGTCACCCTAGGAGGAGGTGACCCAGCTGATCAACTACACTGATTGGAGAACGCTCATACCACTGCTTCCTCGACAATGCAGGTGTCATGGCAGCACCTTCTTTTAGAGAATCCTATTAGACATGTCATATTTAGAATTGCTAGCACTTTATATTTACTCCTTTGCTAGTATATGATGCATGCTACTACCTAAGCCATTATTACCCTGCTTGCAACCACTCTACCGTGTTACCCAGCTTTGCGCTCATGCTCTCTTATAAATATCTACCTCTCTGCCTGCTTGCACATTATATCACCATACTTACTTTAACTCCACTCGCATTGTATCTATGATGTGATGTTGGTGGTGAACCCCTGGGAATGGTTTGGCTTGGGATGCCGGACTGGTGGACTGAGTGTGCTGCGTGCGTCTTGGGTGTGCGGTGAGGGTCGAGTTGACCAAGTGGGCTATATACGACGAGCTGTGTAAGCAAGTCTTGCCAGGAGTTGCATCTAGGCATTCCCACGAGAGATGCATGTGGCGGGTAATGGTTTATGAGGTGGTTCCAGGATGGATACCCTGCGTGGATTGAAATTCCGTGAATGGAGGTGCCATGACGGCACGGGGAGAGTATCCCCTGAGATGGAGAATGCCTGCTTGGTCAGATAGTCAACTTACTAGTGACCGGGATCTTCGGGAATCCTTTGCTACTCACTCGCTCTGGAATGGGACGGAGACGGCTAGACTACTTGGTAGGGCGGTGCCACTACTGCTAGGTTGTGAGGTGATAGGGTGGGCGGTGGCGGATGTCGAAAGTTCCCGCACCATTCTAGTCGGCAGTACCACTGATTGGGCCTGGTACTGCCTCTCCCAGTCTCAGCGTTTAGGTTCGAGCCCGAAGTTACCCAGGGCTGAGTGTAGGGTGGCATCGACCTAGGCAAGCAAGCACCCGGAATTCTGCCTAGATGATTATACAGCATCGATGATGGCTAATCTTGTGAGTGGTAAAACCTCTGCAGAGTGTTATGGTTGATCGATCGATACATATGCCGACTCGTCGGCTATGGACCTTTCCTGTATCCTGCTCTACTAGATAGGGAGTGGTATATTCTTTTCTCCCCCTGGATGATGATTCTCCGGCAGTGTGCCCGTGGTGGCAGTGTGCCACTGAAACTGGCCCGAGAGGGAGTTGGGCTTGTCGACTGAGCGCGAGGTGTGTGTGAGGTGGTGTATGGGTGGGATGATGGATGAGAATTGGTGGGATGGGTTAAAACTTGACGAACTATTATAATAATTACTACTGGATACTACTTTGCATGCGCTTTGAATGCAAACCACAGCCAAATACTAGGATCGGCAGATCCTTTGTTTTCTCTTTTCCACTAAAGCTCATCGGTGCTGACAATGGCCAGCACATATCTGGCGGTGTGCAGATTACCTGACTAATAGAGATATTGAGATAAGAAGGATTAGAAGGTCTCGTGCCTACGCTCAAGTTTGGTTCAGGAGATGAAGACTATGCTGCGCCAAGAATAAGTCTGATGATACCCGTGAAGGAGGAGCCTTCACTCGACGACATAATCTGCCAACTCTGTTGATGTCTAGATATGCTTCCGCTGGATTAACACTGTAATAGGTATGCTCTCAGTTAATATGATATCTTGTAAGTATTTACGAAGTTTGGCTGTAATATCAACTGATATATGATAATGTGATGGGATCTATGTTTTGTTTCATCACGTTATATCTCATTCTGTGGATTTTCCCTTCGTGGAAAATTGAGGATGTTTCAATCCCCGTGCCCCCACTACAAGTAATATGGGCTTCCATGATGATTTTTAGATGACAGAGCAGCACTCATGTTCGTCCCTCCCTATGCCACCATGAATTCCATCCCTGTGCCCCCCACTACAAGTAATATGGGCTTCTATGATGATTTTCAGATGACAGAGCACCTATCTATCACGAACAGAGTTCACAGGATTGATAGTTGTTTATGACCAAGCTATGTCTTTGTCATAAACATCGTCATAGTATACTCTCCATTTGCTTTGTGATGATAGATTGTGACATTAGTTGGTCGCCATAAAATGTAAAACTATTAATGTTTCTTAAAAAAAATATCTTCTACCCTACGTTGTTGATGGTCCCCACATCATTTGTCCTAGGTGAACTCTTCGCGTCCTTGTTAGCTCAGTCTCATGTCAGGATTGCAGGGAAACCTAAAAAACCCTTAAAAATTAGCTCATAGTCTCACGCGAGGATCGGAGGGAGAAACCTCAGAAAAACCCTTAAAAATCTGGTGCACAAGAAGTTGGCTAGCCATGCATATTACAGTTCTCGAGCTTTTTATCCTCTCAACTCTGGATGCAGGCGAAAACATAAAAAAAAGGCATACAAAAAGTGGGCACTAGCATTCGAACCAGTGACTACTTGTCACTGCGTTTTTTTTGAGGAATCAGGAGGAGCCAGGGGTCCTATTGGTAATTTGATAACAAAGCAAATCCCAAGTACAGAATTACAGGGAAAGAAATAAAATAGAGAATTTTTTAAATAATATTTTTTTAATGATTAATTGCAAATCTATTATTTGGATTCGAAAAATTACAAAAATAGCATCCTGTCGGCCAGCCAGGGGCCGACAGGGGACCTGTCGGCCATCCAGAAGCCGATAGGCTTACGTGTTAGCTGCCAAGCAGCCGCCAAGCGTCGGCAACCGGTGTCGGTGCAGATAGCAGGACTGTCGGCTACTGGATGGCCGACAGGTCCAGTGGGCTGGCGGGGGGCCAATAGGCCTGTCGGCTTACACATTTCATGTGCTTTTTCATTTTGATGTTCATTTTCACGTTTTTCCGTATTCGTTACACGGTTTGATCCGAAAACTTACTCCCGTCTTTGAAGACTGTTCTACAAATGAAGTGTGTTGCAAACTACGAGAAATAGAATTAAAACAACACATGTTTAATTTAAAAGAGTAACCCAACGATACATGAAATGAGCGGTGCGTGGAATGTGTGGTACTCTAGGTTGTACCAAATCTAATCATAACATGCCTTAGGAAAAGTGAACACAACGGTGGTTTGCAATGGCATGTGTGTGTGACTCTGATAAGAGGCCACAGACTATTGTAACATGCCTTAGGGAATTTAACTTGCTGGGTCTATTACATTGTTCTACTGGGTGCAGCGTGGTTGTTTGCCTTTGTTGTCGCGCCGTGAAGACGGTTCCGCTGCATCCCTCTTGTTCTTGAGTGCTGCCTCTCGAGCTTTAAGCCCTTTCTCTTTACGCTTGATGATTGCTTCACGCAAGCTTAACTCCTCCCTCCTCCTGGTAAGATCTTCCTCCTTAGCTTTGAGACGGATTTGATCGGCCTTAATCCGTCGCTCTTTGTCCTCCCTGATTTTGCGGTCAACCTCACGAGCCTCATTCATCCTCAGAAGATATTGAGCTTTGTCTTCAAGCTCCTTCGGGCGCCTCTGTGGCCATGCGGGTATCTCCCGATCCACCCATCGGGCCATTGAACCTCTGCATCCTCACCATTCTTCAACTTCTGCACCGCATTCAGTAAACCTGCATTCCGATCATGCAACACACAAACATTCTCCCTTCCTTCCACTAAAGCTTGTTTCAGCCACTTAAGGAACCACAACCAACTCTCGTTGTTCTTCGATTCAACCAAGGCAAAAGCAATGGGAACAACCTGACTGTTACCATCAACCCCAATAACTGTTAGCAAAGTACCTCTGTACTGCCCAGTCAGGAATGTACCATCCACGCATAGCACAAGTCGGCAATACTTGAAGCCCCGTCTCATGCACCCGAAGCACCAAAAGGCTCTCTTAAGGACACGGTCTTCGTCAACGTTGATATAGTCATAATAAATTATGGTGCCAGGGTTTCTAGCTTGTAGGGCTTGTAAGAGTGTTGGAAGGTAGTGATATGAATCCTTGTACATTCCAAATCTCTTCTCCAAACCTAACTGTTTTGCTCTCCAAGCCATGTCGTAAGATATGTCATAGCCATATCTGTTCCGTATAGCCAGCATTATCCGGAAAGGAGAAATGCCAAGTTTTTCAACAATCTCCCCATGCATCTCATTTGCCACGAACTGTGCTGTCATGTTTTGATGCTTGGTCAGCGTCGCCTCCAGCAAGCAACTATGTGGCTGCACAATAGTAGCTATGAAGTTGCTCTCCGTACGTGACATATGACCATGAACACGCCAAGTGCACCCTGGACTGACGCACTTAACGTCCCACGTCTTGGGGTTGGAAATAACAACCCTAAACTACCTCTTATCACAATAAGCCCATCGCCTGACGGCGTACTGCAAATGAACCTTATCATGAAACATCTGCCCCTGCATCACCTCAGTCCTTGAATACTCCCACACCGAGTGATGAGTAGCGTCCACTATCATGGCATCTGGTGAGAAGTTAATCCATTCCGCGAGGATATCGGTCTCGTCTTCGAACCTCCTGCCAGCGTGCTCATCCACAAATGCCAGGTGCTCTGCATTGTCAAGTTCCATCTGTTCGATGATTCTTTCATCGTCCTCGCCCTCGTCAGCTTCCATGTTTGTACTAAAACCTTGTTCTTCCGCATCCTCTGTCCAATGCTCAACCCCTCGAGAATCGAAAACCAAGGTCTGCTCAGCATTTATTGCATATTCTTGTTGTTCTGCATCCTCTGTCCCCAACTGAACATCATCAGAATCGTGAACATAGGCCTGCTCTTCGTTTGTGGCATCTAAGTCCTCTACTTCTCGAACTGTGCTGCTACTCTCTCCTTGCATGGCACCATCGACGAACTGAACAAGCATGATGTTGTCATACCCACGTTCCAAAGCCTTACTGACGAGAAACTTCTATTTGTTCGTATTACTTGCCTCGTATAGCTCCCATCTCCATCCATTGTCCCTTAACCTGGGAACCAACATACTAATTTTCAAACGTTGCTGCGACGGCGAAAAACCAAACCATTCATGCAACCAGGCTAATACTTGTCTCCGGCTGTGATCCAGCAGTGAGTTCAGTTGTGTGTCAAAGAACTGGAACGGACTAAGGTCTACACCGCTATCCCCAGTTCTGATTTCACCCTTGCCATAGTAAATTCTGAAACAAACTAGATTAGACAACATTCCTGCTCCCATCGTTAAAATTACACTGTCAGTTGAATATTGCTGTAACCCCTAAACCCTACCGAGAAATTAATTTAAAAAACTAATACAAGTAGGCAAAAAATTCCTAACTCAAATAACCATAAATCAAATAAACAAGTACTACTAGACAAAATAAAAAAATAATCCTAAAAATAAACTAATACAAACTACATTAATAAACTAACACTAACTACATAAATAAACTAACAGTAACTATTCCTAAAATTCTAATAAATAATCCTAATAAATAAACTAATCCGAAAAACTAAATAAACTAACCCTAACTAACTAAATCAACTAACCTAACCCTAAATAAACAACTAAAGAAACTAACCAAACCCTAACTAACCCTAATAAAAAAAACTAAATAACCCTAAAACCATATACGGTACAATAATCTACAACTAAAAGTTACCCTAATCGAATCTACAACTATAAATAACCCTAAACTAATCTACAACTAAAACAAATCCTAAACTAATCTACGACTAAAAATAACCCTAAACGAATCTACATCTCAAACTAACCCTAAACTAATCTACAACTAAAACTAACTCTAACTCTAAACTAATTTACAACTTAAACTAAATCTTACCCTAACCCTAAAACTAAATATACTAACTAAATTTAACTAACCCTAAAATAAATCTACATAAATAACTAATTTAATTTAAACTAAATAACTAAACTAATCAAATTTCTAAAGTAAAAAAACAGAAACAAAAAACAGAAAAAAAACACTTACCGACGACCGCGGTGGCGAGCGTCGTCTGAGGCCTCCGCGCCCGCACGGGGAGGGTGGAGGGCGGCGGCGGGGGGCCCTCCGCCGGATCCGGCGGCTGGGGGCGGCGGACGGCGGCCGGAGTGGCGGGACGGCGGACGGCGGCTGCGAGCGCGCTGTGAGAGAGAGAGAGAGAGAGCGCGGCGTCGGGAGGAAGGAGACGGCCGCAGTATGTAAAGGGACCTGTCGGCTCCTTGGCGACCGACAGGCCCCTGTCGGGTCGCTAGCGGCCGACAGGCCCAACATATCTGGCTCGGCCTATTGGCGTGGGACACTAGTCGGCTGTGGAGCGGCCGATAGGGACTTGTCGGCTCCTCAACGGCCGACAGGTCCCTAATCGGCACTCCAGCGGCCGACAGGATGTTATTTTTGCAATTTTTTGAATCCAAATATTAGATTTGCAATTAATCATTAAAAAATATTATTTAAAAAAAATCGAAAATAGAAGTGAACAGATACAGAAGGGAGGTTCAGGAAACAAAGAACGAAACAAAGAAAATAAGAAAAATTACAGGTGAGACTGAATCCATGATTTTAAGATTGGTGTGGTTGCAGCTTTAGTTCTGTGCAGCAACAGGAGAGACTCCACATTTACAGTTCTTCAGCAATCATCAACAGAGGGATTTTATTTCTGAAAATGACATCATTTCTCATTACCCAAATGGCCCAACAGAAGAGGATGAAAATATCCAATGAGAAGGAGACATTCAGTGAAGTTCTCCAAGCCTGAAAAATCTGTGGAGTTGAGAAATTATCTGCAAAGTGAAAGTTTATGGAATTCCAGCACTCTTTTGCAAAAGGACAGTAGAAAAGCAAATGCATTGCTGTTTCTTCAGTGGCTTGCTGACAGAGTACACAGTTGTAATCTTCTAAATGCATTCTTCTTCTTCTTAACATGTTTCTTGTGCTCACTCTATCTTTTAGAACAAGCCAAAAGAACACCTTGTGCTTGCTTTGGCATGATGTTTTCCACAGGGGCGGACCCAGCACTAGGGCAGCCCAGGCCATTGCCCTAGTGGTGGTCCATGTAAATAGGGAGCAGGTCCTCAGTATTATGGCCCATCGCAGCCCAACATAGCAGCCCAACCAACCGAGGAGTAGGGCACGGCACAGACAGCCGCATGCTCGCGGCTCGCTCTCGTGTGGTCTGTTTGTGGTGGCGACTTCGCCCCAGACCAGCACCGCCGTCACTCCTCGCTCTCGCTGACTCCACTCCCGCCGGCCACTGTTGCCCGCACGTCGCCCGTCGCCCATCAGCTCCTACCCCCCTCCAGATCCTCTCCTCTGCTCTGCCTCCGACCCCTCCATGGCCTCGCCGGCTCGCCCCTGGCTGGCCCCTTTTTACCGTGGCGGCACCGGAGCCAGGGGGTCGAGCGCCGGCCGACGGGCGCCCGCCCAGGTGGTCCGCCTGCTACCCTGCGCCCCTGCCGGAGTGCTGAGCGCCATGACGAGTGACGCCCAGGCGCCTCTGTAATACCTTTGGTATTATTATTAATTAATTTGTCATGTCATCATGTTTAAATTACTTGCATGCATCTGATTGTGCTTAGGGCTCATAGAGTAGTTTGATTGTGTTTGGTAATGATTGTGCAATTAAACCTATGATTGGAAATCAAAAATAAAAATTAAAAAGAAAAATCAAATTAAGCCCTAATTAGGCCCCAAAAACCTAATTCAAAAACTATAAGGAATCTAATGAAATTGCCTTAATAAAATTTGTAAATCTTTTAAAATGGAACAACTTTTATTTTTGGAGATTTTGAAGTTATATAGTGGAAATTCAAATTAAACTCAAAAAAGTGCCTTTAAATTTGAATTTGAAATATCATTTCAAAAATTATGAAGAATCTGACCAAACAACCTTAATGAAAGTTGTAGAGCTCCACTAATAGAACAACTTTTATTTTTTATAAAAATTCAAGTTGTTGAACAAAATTTAGATAATTTGATTGAATTGTATTTGAAATTTAAAAACCCCTTTTACCCCCTTTCGAATATTTTCAAAACCAAGCAGAATTTGAATGCAGTTCAAAAAACAAAAATGTTCTTCACTAAATTCTCTGCAACTTTTATTTTTGGGGATTTTTGAGTTGCTACAAGAAATAGGAAGATCATTGCACTTTTAGTGTTTGACCTCAGAGGGAATCTATAGTACTAAACCCCCCTTCCTCTGCCTACGCGAGCAGCACGCGAGCGCGCGTGCGCCGCGCCGCGCGCCGGCATCATCTAGCCGGGGCAGGGCCCTGTCGCCATCGAGCAGCGAGCACAGGGGGCCCCGGACTTCGCCCGAGCTTATCCCCTCCTTCCCTGTCCTTAATAGCGATGAGCACTTCTTCTTTCCTTCCCTCTCCTTCTCGGTCGCCAGCGTGGTCTCATGGTTCAAGGCCAAATTGGCGCTATACCCTCCACCACTGCCCAAATTCAAGCTGTTGCAAAACCCACCTCTCACTTGTGACTCGATTTCGCCTATTCTCCTAAGCTGTAGCGCCTAGGGTGTGCGGGAACGCCGTCGTCTTCCTCGCGGGCGGTCAGAGCGCCGCCGCGAGCCTCGTCGACGTAGCTAGCCGCCTCGGGTGAGCTCTGGCCCTTATCCTTTTGCGTTTTGGCTTCCGTGTGGCCTTGGGGTACTCATGCGCTAGTTGGTTTGTCTTTTGGTGCCCTAGGGTCACCGGAACAGGACCTCGTCGTCGGGGTCGAGCCGTTGCATCCGCCACCGTCGTCACGCTCGTCGCTCCGCTCCTTCTCAGCCGCAACCAGCTACCGGTCTAGGACCGTGGTGAGCTCCTGAGTCTCTCCACTCCTTTTTTCTAAACTCTACCACATCTTACCGGCCGGAATAGCGTCGTCGTGCCGTCGCGTCCGCCATGGGCGAGTTTGAGCTCATCGGAGGCGCTTAGCGTTAGGGCTAGGTGTGCTGGGGTGTTCGCTAGGCTCTAGGGTCCCTGTTGGCGCGCGTGGTTTTATTGTTGGGGTCGCCAGCGGCGAGATTCGTGGCGGGCCGCCACGTGCGCGCGCGCGAGAGCTAGGTCGGAGGAGGAAGAGGGAGCTGACAGTGGGGTCCCACCTATCAGCGTCCCTGTGAGAGGGTGAGCGCGCGCGGGCGAGCTCGTGGGCCGCGCTGGGCCGGCCTGCGGCTAGCTGGGCCGCTCGGGCTGTTTCGTTTTCCATTTTTCCCGGGGATTTATAATGACTTTTCCATTTCTATTTTAATTGAATAGTGCTACAGTTTGATATTTTTGTGTGAATTAAATTGCTACATAAAAAATTATAAAAATATTTGTGGATGCTCTCTGTGATGTGTAGTATTTAAAAAATATGAACTGTAGGATTTGAGTACTTTCTGTATGAACCATAAGTCTGTATTTCAATTAATAAATGCAACTTTGTCTAATTTTAATTAATTCTCAGTAACTCTAAAAATCTTGAAATTTATTTTGCTGCTATTTAGGATCAAAATCTATCTGTTGGTAAAGTTTGGGTTCATTCGGAAGTAATTTAATTACTGGTTAATTAATATTAGGATAATTGATTAATTAAAGGTGATTAAGTGACATTGATTTAGGGTTTGTGTGATTTTATGGTTGATTGTGATCTTAGGTCAAACACCCTTATGACCTAGGGCATACTTTGAATAGGTTGTGGATGATAGTAGTGATTAAAGATTGTTTTATTTATTATTTCTTATACCCGTATTATGCATTCATGCATTCATCGTTGCATGCGTGTAGTGACCGGAGATCAGGAGGTGAAGACCGAGGTGACTTTCGAAGAGCCTACTCCTGAGCTGGTGCAGGGATTTGACATCTGTGGCACAGACCCCGATCCCACTCTTTTTGCAATCCAAGGCAACCCCCGGTGCATTAGTCTCTCCTTATTATTTATAAATGTTTATCACTTGAGTTAATCTATTGCACTAGGTTAACAGGAGTTGAGTGATAATCTATTGATGCATTACCTTTCCTTGACCACTTATCATAACCTGAGAACCTGATTTGCCTAAAGTGTTGAAAAATGCTTAGTCATGCTTAAATATTAGCTTTGCAAAAATGTTATTTTAAACTATGATGATATGTAAAGAATGAATCATTAAAGGGAATGGTATTGTCCTCGTCGCTGGCAGTGTACTTTGCTAGTCCATTGTCGTCAACGGGGATGGATTTTTCGTTTGGTGGTCATATGTCTGGGTTAGAGTCCCAACTTATCGTCGCCAACGGAAAAGGGATGTGAAAACCGGGTGGTCACCAGTGTACTTGGGCTAGAGTCCCAATGCATGGTGTCCAACGGAAAAAGAATTAGGGACCATTCGTTGTTGGCCTGCTGTGATCGAGACTTTGCAACTAGCCACATACTCCGGGGAGCCCTATCTCCGGTGGCTCTATTGCTTGAACCGACAACGACGCACTGGGAGTGGAGAGATGGCGAGAATAGTGTGTACCCTCGTGGCCAGCGTGCCTAGAGACGAGAGGAGTACTGTGCTCTCGGGTGGCGCAGGACCTGTTCAGGGATAGAAAAGCCGTGGTAGACGGGGTTGGCATATGCAATGTGGATAGGGATCCCTAGCTGGGTACTTAATCGATTCGAATCGTCGTTGCTCCTCAATTATGGAGATTTGATCCTCACACCTACATCGAATAGTGGTTCGAAAGTAGGATGTTTTTGAGAATGAATAAGTAATTGGAATTGAAGAATTGATGTGAAAGAACTGAGAACTATTGATGTTGATTATAACAATATTGAGTAAAATACTGAAAGCAGGATTAGTAATGCTTTTTTCGTAAAATACTTTGACTCTTGCTGAAGACTTACCTTGACTCCCTCATCCTGCATTTCTAAGTCTCATTCCTGTTTCTTAGTCGGGTAAATCTTGCGGAGTACCCCAGTACTCAGGGTTTGTTAACCCCTGTTGCAGGAAATCTGCAGTCGAAGGTTTGTCTTGGCCCCTGCTGTGTGACAATCGTGCAGGAAGGAAGTGAGGAAGAGTAAAGTGAACCCGTGGGCAGGGTTCGTGTTATCAATTATCTAAGTATGTTGTATTGTTGTCCCACTGCTACCAACTTCTAATTATGTTTTGTAATAACTACACTTAAATTCTATTTGGACAACTGGTTTGTAATCTATGTACTTTATAATCTTTCCGCGCTTTTACTCTGATGTATTTTATTATGAAATGTTGTAATTTTGTAATGGCTTCGCAATGGGATCCTGTTGAAGAATACGGGTGCTTATGTAGCCCGGCAGAGCCTTCTAGATCATCTGGGACACGGACCCAGCTGTCAGAGGTCATTAATGACAATGACAGGTGCCTGTGGGCCATGCGATTTAGTCGGTTCTGTTACAGCCTCTCCCTTCCTTGCTTTGCAGGCAAACAACATTTCATTTGTTAGGTTTGGTTTGAAATTTCCAAGTTCCTAGCTTCAACTAGGCGTTGTTATTGAGAACATGGAAGTGAAAGATGAAAATGCACCAAACCGTCACTAGCACTACACTAGGTTTTAATTTTCTAATGTTTTATGTTATTTTCATGAGAATCATGTACTATATTCTACCATACTTGAGAATTTCTAGTTTTGCTGTGGCATGTGTATATATATAGACTAAAGTATAGTTATTAGCGTTTCGTCATTGAAAGTTCGCCCTAGTCTTCGGCAAATCCTGGGTCTACCACTGGTTTTCCACAACCACTTGAAGATGGGATCAGCTTGGGTATGACCTGTTAACAATCTGTATGCTTTTGAAGAGGAGAACTGGGTTGAACCCCATATCATGTGTAAACCCAACTATCAATTGGTGTGTCGAGCACTAGAGTAGATAGTTCAATCTGAAGTTCTTATCATAGGCTTCTATTGAGATCGGCAGGCTGAAAAGATCTGATAAATCAGCAAATGTGTGTGCTTTACTTAGGCTTATCCTCTTGTGTTTTGCAAAGGAGCATAACTCTGGAAACTGAAGTTTTCTGACTTGGCCATTCTAAAAATCTTCCCACAGCAGACATGATTTCCCATCTGAAACCAAAACACTTGCCATACCCTTATATTTGTCTAATAATTCTAGAACGTCCCGCCACCAAAATGATCCAAAGGGAGATGTAGAGTTTGGCAGCCTGTCATATCTATAGTGCTTCTCCCAAATCAGTCTCACCCAAGGCAGGTCACTTCTATTGAAGAATTTATGCAAATGCTTGAGTAGCAGGGATTCATTTTGAGTTTGTAGGTTTATAACGCCTAACCCGCCTTCATATTTTGGGATGCATACCATGGGCCAAGCAGCCTTTGCAACTTTCCTAGTATTTTCATCTGCACCCCTCCATATGCAAGACTTTCTAAACTTGTCAATCTGTGTTATTACTGTTTTTGGCAAGGCAATAGAGCACATGGAATCAGTTGGGAGGGCTGACAACACTGAATTAGTCAGCTCCAATCTGCCAGCTTGACTAAGAGCAACTCCAGCAGGGGCACCCAAATCAGGGCCCCCTACTTTAGATTTGGGTGCTCTCCCCTACTTTTGTTGGCCTAACAAATTTATTCTACTCTAGCAGCAACACCAAAATAAAGGCCCCTAAATCTATATCTGCAGAGTATGACACGAGGGACCCACATGTCATTGAGTCAACCTTTCTTCCCCATCCTCTTCATCCCGTGGTAGAGGGAGGCATGGCCGGAGATACACCAGCCGGTGGAGCTCGGAGGAGAGAGGTGTACCAGCCAGTGCTGTGCCCGTGTGCTCGCACTTGCCGGAGCTACTCCGGCACCGCTGCACGCTCGAGCTCAGCAGAGGAACCGCTCGCCAGAGCTACTCCGGCGCACCCTGCTCGCACCGCTGGGGCCGTGCCGCTCCCGTCTGCCGTGCGCTTGCCGGAGAGGGGGGGCGCGGCGCGAGCAAGCGGGAGGAGGAGGCGTGGCGTGAGCAGGTGAGGAGGAGGCGCGCTCGCCCGGGTGGAGGGGCGCGCTCGTCGGAGCAGTATGGCGGCTGACCGTGCGCTCGCTGGAGAGGGGGCGCGACGCGAGTAGGCGAGGAGGAGGCACGTAGCCGGGGTGGAGGGGCGCGCTCGCCGGAGCAGGGTGGCAGGCGCCGACCGCACTCGCCGGAGAGGAGGGGGCGCGGCGCGAGGAGGTGAGTTCTGTGCGTGCGCGTGTGCGAGAAGGATGCGGCCTCAGCTATTGGGCGAATAGGAATTGGGGCTGGGGTGGGGATTTGGGTGCCCTACCAAATATGGGTCTGTAGTAGGGGCCCTGCTGGTGTAAGTTTTTTTTGTTTGAGACTCTATATTTAGCTATGGGGGCTCAGGTAGGGGCCCGTTGGAGTTGCTCTAAGGAAAGGAGAGACATAGTTTAATCTTGCTTCTTTTCTTCGTTAAAGTTTGGATGCTGGCAGAAAAAAGAAAAATTGGTGTAAATATTGGGGCGACCAAGCGATTCGTACCTGTAAACTGCTGCCTCAAAACTGTGTTTTCTTCTTTCAAGTATGGAGATGCTGGGCAAAAAAACATCGACAAATTGGCAACAAAGGGATTCCACCCTGCGACCTGCTGCTCCAGGAGAGGGTAAGGTAAGAGCAACTGGACTCTCTAAATCTTTTCTAAATCCGAGGAATAGAAATTTTGATGAAAAATTATCGTTCAACAGCTTGTCTAAATGGTTATCTAAATATAGTTATCTTCTATTCTAGATTTTTTGCTAGCCAAATATAGAAGACGGGAATGGCTTTCTAGAATGCGCATCAGATATAGGACCGTTAAAGAGTCCAGAGATATAGAAATCGATTTTTATGCAAATGATTTTCAAAATAATAATTTAGAAAGTGAGATTTAGAAAGACTCTTGGAGATGATCTAACCACTGGGACAATCTTCTACTTGTGTATATTATAGCGTTGCGCTCGATGTTGTCATAGAGTATTACAAATCTTATAACTAAAATTATGAACACGTGCAATTTATCTTTTTAATCTCTTGCTAAAATTGGTAACTAATCTTTCTCCCTCATACTAAATGCTTGTTTGGGACAACTCCGTCACTCAAAAAGTGAATTTAGATTTAGGATTCACTATGTAACAGCTCCACTGGTAGATCAGATATCTACGTACGAACCGTTTGGCCTACATATCATTACAAATTTGCTCTTGGGATAGGCCCACATGACAGTGTCTCTCTTTTCTTTCTCGTCTAGTCGTCCGTGGAGCTAGGGCTTGGTGGAGGCGGCCAGGACCACGAAGGGGCTCGCTGGCCGTGGAGCTGGGTAGGCGTGGGGAGCCCCACGGCCTCGCCGAAGCGATGGCCAGCCCCAACCTTGCCGTAGCGAGCTGGGCGAGCTAGGTGGACTTGTCACTGGGGAAGAAGAGGAGGAGAAGGGGCAAACTGGGTGAGCGGGTGGTGGGTCACCCTTGCTGGACGAGCGTGCTGAGGGGCACCGCAGTTTGCCAGCCGTGGGTCAGAAGGGGCGCGCATGAGACGAAGCGGCTCGCCGGCTGCGTGTCGGAGCAGCGTCGGTCGGTCGTGGGAGCTGAGGGGGTGAGTCGGTGGATGGGAAAGAAAGAAAGAAAGGACAAGGAACAAGTACGCTGTGTTGTGTAACAAGTAGTGGTGGGTAATTTCTTCAAATTCCACCAATTCCAGTTCGGTGGAGCACCCCTTGAGGAGATCCACCAAAATGGTGAATGTGACCCTCAGATTTACTGTTTTCATGAATCCAAATTTTATGGAGCTAGAATGTCTGTGTAACTTTTGGTGGAGTGGAGTTGTATTTGGTAAATCTGGAGCTGGAGGAGTTGTCCCAACCAGGCTCTAACTTCGAATATGAGGTTCTTTTTCCTAAAAGTTTCAAAAAGTATGGTCTATCAATCCTGGAGTTCTTACCGCTTCATTCTTGGTGTTTTTAGTGTCCATTTTGTTTATCAAGAAAATAGAGAATGATCGTTGTGAAGTGTATGATTTTTAAAAAAATGAAACTCATTTGATATTTTCTATCTTTAAAATGAATTTCTAAGTGCTTACTGATACTAATTCCAAATTGAACTATGCTTACTTCCAGCACAAGTCAAAAAATCTACAAAGAATATATTAATGGTCATACATTTCACTCTATCTCGTATCCCAGAGTTGTTAGGAAAAAACATCTGTTTGGTAGGGATAATTCATCTTTCTATTTCTAAATTGCAATAAAATAATTACAATAATTGTAAATTTTGTCAAGAAACTCTAAAGTTTTGCATCGTGACATGTTTTTGTTATATAATCATTAAAAAAACTCAAATGGTTTTAACAAGGTGGCAATATACATTGTTTACAAATTGATATATTTTTCAATGAGTTATACGTGAAACATTATGAAGATATGATCAATTGTGAAACTGTATACTACCATATTTTTGGATGGTGAAACAACCAAAATAAAAGTAGTAGATCTCGTTGAGTTCTACAACTTTGTTGTTGATGACTTATTTAGTTAAAATAATTTTCAATCCCAAAATTATGTTCGAATTTCTTATATTTTGATATTCAAATCTTGAACTATTCAAACAAATTAGGATAGAGAAATGGACAAAATAAAAGTTGCATGTCTCAATGAGTTTTACAGCTTTATTGGTGATATATTTTTCATTTGAAATCATTTACTAGCCCAAAATTCTATTTGAAGTTCTCCAATTTTGAAATTCATTTTTTTCATTTACAATTATTTCTGCATCCTAATCAATCCTATAGCTCAACATTTTTTTAATTTACCTTTGAAGGCATTGTGGTGAATCAATCCTATAACTCAACAATAATTATGTATTTGCAACAATAAGCACGAAGTCACAATGCTTTTTCTCCAATGGTGGCATCTTTAATCACATTCTCTAATACTGCTAAAGTTGCATTCCACATGTGAACAAGACATCACAATGTTTTATTATGTGAGCCCCATTGAGTACGTCTAGGTCTTCGAAGGTTACTTTCCTGTTTTTTTTTACTAGAGTCAAATTAGTATGTTTTCCTCTTCTTATAAATATTAAATTTTATTAATGATTTGTAATTGGTTTCCACTTGTTATTGTAACCAAATAAAAACATGCTACCAGATGGATGTTTATGATTTTTTATCTAAAACTGTTAAAATAGAAAAAAAAAATTATCGAGGGCAAAACTAAATAGCTTATATTTTGAAATGAATGGTGTAATATACTTTTACATAAACACGTCAAAATTAAATAGTTAATTTAGAACAAAACTAAAATTTTAGTTTTGTTCTAAATTAGATAACATTCTTTTTTTTGTTTTGTTTTAGGCGCCGAAATTTAGTTGGAAATTTAGGGAAAGTAGACGTCCTAATAATTGGACCGGCCCAAATACATCTTTCGGCCTTGGCCCAGCAGCCCAACTTCTCGTCGTCCCAACTCCCATTTCCTCCTCTTCCCTTCCTCCTCGTCGTCGATCTCGTCGGCGACGGCGACACCACTACCTCGTCGTCCGGTCCCACCCCGCGCCACCAACTCCTGCTACCCAGCCACGGATCCCGAGCAGACCATCCGAGTCCGGCGATGGGGGTGGTGATCGAGCGGGAGGAGTGGGCGCTCACCCCCCTCGCCTACCCACTCCTCTCCGCCGCCGCCCTCGCCGCGGTGCTCCTCTTCCCTTACTTCTCCGCGAGGACTACGGCGCACGCCACAGGGTCCTCTTCCCCCTTCGACGTGGGCACCGCCCCTTCCTCCGGTTCCGCCGCGCCTTCCTCGTCCTCTTCTCCCTCACGTCTGGTGAGCAGCTAGCGCGCTCCTCCGATCTCCTGCTTTTGTCGAGCCAATGGGCCGCGCTTAATCTGGCGGTGTTGGGCTATTGTTGCTGTGCAGTGGTTGAAGGGATTCATTCCGTGTTCGGGGAGGATGAGTTCGTGCGGTGTGGGCTTGGCAGGGAGCAGATGGCCGCGCGCCTTGCCTCTACCACTGCAGCTGCGTTATTCCCCGCTGCCATTTTTGGCGTCATCTCTGACAAAATGTAAGTTTGGGGGGATGAATGGTTTTACTCAATTTATCAGTTGTGTGAGTATGACTTAATTTTAGGTGGTATAACATTATGCATTGCCTGTTAAATTCCCCCAGTATTGTTTTGTGTCATGTAGCGGTGCATACCAGGTTAAGTCTTTGATCTGAGATCTGATTCCGGGAGTAAATGACTAACAATGTGCTGTTAATGAGCCTCAGTTTTCGGGTTGAAGGCTTCAAGCCACTTCATGAATAGTAGTACTTGTCTACGTTGTACATGCTATATTTTTCTGTTTACAGATGTTTGTTTGAACTAGATCATCTAGGGATCTCTTCATGGTCTTGTGTCGGGGTAGGCTTACCGCTTACCATTTTCATTTGTGAGGGTGGAGTGATTGAGAAAACATCTGCACCTGTGTTTCTGAATCTAGAAGTGGTGTAAATTTCCTGTTCTTTACCTCCTAATTACTAGCTATTACTTTTTCATGTCATATGACCGTTGTGCCTCCATGACAACTGTGGGATCTAAAAAATGTGTGTCTGGATACAACATAAAGATCTTGAAGCTCTGTCTCGCTGTAGGCGTATAGCTAATGCGTAGATACTTTGTAGTTCTATGCCATATTTTTTCTTTTCTTTGCATGTGTAGTTTTTTGTTCCATAAACATAAGATCTGATTCCGGTGTTTAAATGGAGTAACTGACTAACATGATGCTGTTAATGAGCCTCAGTTTTTGAGTCGAAGGCTTGAAGCCACTTCATGAATAGTAATACTAGGTAGCCTTTTCTGTTTACATATTTCAGTTTCAACTAGATCGGATGCCAATTGAATGACCATAGCCTAGAGATATCTTCATGGTCTTGTACTGGAGTAGGCTTACCATTTTCATTTTGTGATGGGGAGTGATTGAGAACCAACATCTGCACCTGTGTTCTGAATCCAGCAGTGGTGTAAATTTGCTGTTCTTAACCTAATTAGTAGCTATTATTTTTTCATGTCATATGACCGTTGTGCCTCCACGACAACTACAGGACCTAAAACTATGTGTCTGGGTACAACGTAAAGATCCTTAAGATTAGTATAGCTAATGCGCAGATACTTTGAAGTTCTATGCATTACTTGTTAGTTGTTAACCTAGACTTGTGCCTCTTGATGAAGTTTGGATGATATATTTGGCTGGTAGGAATTGCAGAGTATGATCCACACTTTGGTACGATTCATGTTTTTTCTTCTCTTTGCGTGTGTGGTTTTTTGTTCCATAAGCTACATGTATCCTTTGCAGCAGGTATTGTTATGTGATGCAGCTGTGGGCAGTCTATGTTTTTTTTTATCCTTCCAGTAGTATCTGTTAGAGTGTTTACCTATATGTCATTTACTGCTATCTACCACTACTCAACTGTAGGCCACCTCTCCAGGCTGGCTTGGCCCCTTGGGCCTCTATATATGTAACTCTCCTCTGTAATCACAAGCTATTAAGACTCTAAGCCTGTTGGCCTTCATGGTATCAGATGACTAAAACAAATCCTCTGACCTCTCACCTCTCTCCCGCCCAATCCCCTGCTTCCGCTCCCTTCGGTTCCTGCGCGCCCCTTGGGCCGCCACGCCAGCCTTGTGCCGCAAGCGCCCCTT
The DNA here is from genome assembly GCA_038502445.1 of Eremochloa ophiuroides. Classification (NCBI taxonomy): domain Eukaryota; kingdom Viridiplantae; phylum Streptophyta; class Magnoliopsida; order Poales; family Poaceae; genus Eremochloa; species Eremochloa ophiuroides. The sequence continues at coordinate 3,525,210 of JAHLJS010000004.1, read as the reverse complement.
GGGCCGCCGCGCCTGCCTCGTGCCGCGCGCGCCCCTTCGGCCGCCGCGCTCACCTCTCCAGCAGCCATGGGTCCGCCACCTACGCCACACTCCGGCACCTCGAGCTCCGGCATGTCAACGGCGTCCACCGCGGCCAAGCTCCGCGACGAAGCCCTCGCCGCCACCAAGTCGCTGGAAGAGGAGGCCACCCTCCTGTGCACCTCCAATGTTGAGCGCAGCCAGCAACTTCAAGAGGAGGCTGACCTCCTGAAGTCCGCCACTGCTGCCCAGGATCGCGTCCGCGCCGCCGCCGACGCTCTTGCAAAAGAGCGCGCGCAGGCGGACGCCCTAGCGCAGCAGGCCGCCACCCTCCGCGACTCTCTCCGGGACGACGTCTCCCATGATGACGACGATCAATTCGTCCCCTCCGAAGCTGCGTCCGTCGCTCACCTTCATAGCCAGGCTGCCGCCGTCCAGAACATCAAGAATCTGGTCCCAATCGTCCTCGACCTCTAGTCGTCCAACTTATCCAAGTGGCGCGGCTATGTACTCCTCGTCCTCGGCCGCTTCGCTTTGAAGGACCATGTCCTCTGCAATGCCCCCCGCCTACGATCCTGCGTGGTCCCGCATGGATTGCGTGGTTGTCTCTGGCTCTTCGACGTCATCTCCACCAACCTCTTGGACGTCATCCACGAATGCGATGGCATCACTGCTCAAGCGGTGTGGCTTGGCATTGAGCAGCAGTTCCTGAACAATCGCGAGTCCCGTGCCATGCTCCTTGACGCAGAGTTCCGGACTCTCTCCCAGGGCGCTCTCAGCATCGACGACTACTGCCGCAAGATGAAGACCATGGCTAAAGCCCTCGCCGATCTTGGCGAGCCCATCCTCGACCGCACCCTCGTGCTATACCTCCTACGCGGCCTCAACGAGCGGTTCCAATTCATCTCCCAGCTCGTCACTCGGCAACGCCCCTTTCCTTCTTTCACAGATGTTCGCGCCGACCTGCGCCTCGCCGAACTCAACATGGCGTCACCCTCCGCTCCTCCGAAAGCTCTCGTCGCCCCCTCACCCAGCAAGTCGGCTGCCAACTCACCCTTTTCTGGGCCTGCTCCACCGCGTCCTCCATCGCCACCAAACAACCGTGGACGGCGCCGCCGTGGTGGGCGTGGCCACGACGGCTCCCCTGGCGGCTCGACAGGAGGGGCTCAGTGGCCCTCCTTCCTCAACACGTGGATCGGGTCCATCCACATGTGGCCCGGGACCACTCTTGGAGGCCCATGTGGCCCCCCGCCTCGTCTAGGACCGCCGCAGCACGCTTTGCTGGCCGGTATGCCTCCACCGTTCCACCCAGCGGCCCCTGGCTCCTACTACCAGGCGCCCACTCGGGCGCCCCTCCCCTGTCTAGTCACCATGGGACTCCCAGTCCCTCACAAATGCGTTCAGCACCGTCTCCCTCAACCCACCAACAACCTCCTCAGCCTCGGACTGGGTGATTGATTCAGGCGACACCTCTCATATCGCCTCTACTCCTGGTATGGTCACCATGTCGCCACTCTCCTCTTTCCCTTCCTCCATCGTAGTTGGCAATGGTGCCACCCTTCCGGTTCTTGGCACTGGATATTCCACTCTCCCTGGCCCCTTTCATCTAAATAATGTTCTTGTAGCTCCTGACATCATCAAAAACCTTCTTTCCGTTTGCAAATTCACTACTGATAACCTTGTTTCCATTGAATTTGACCCCCTTGGTGTTTCTGTAAAGGATCTACGCACCAAGACCACCCTCCGGCGCTGTGACAGCCAGGGACCTCTCTATACCTTGCAGCTTCCCTCGGCGTCCTCCGTATCCTGCGCTCTTATGGCCAGCCCCTCCCCGGCGACTTGGCATCGTCGTCTAGGTCATCCCGGCAAGGCTGTCCTGCAGAGTCATTCAGTCCTCTTCAATCATTTGCAGCAAGATCGATGACGACTCCCTCTGCCATGCTTGTCAACTTGGGCGCCATGTCCGTTTACCATTTTCCAATTCCCTGTCAAGAGCTGCTAGAAACTTCGATGTAATTCACTGTGATTTGTGGACTTCCCCATTACCAGTGTTTCCGGTTTTAAGTACTACCTTGTCATTCTTGATGATTGTTCTCACTTCCTTTGGACTTTCCCCCTCCGGTTGAAATCTGACACCTTCCCTACCCTCTCTAATTTCTTCACCTATGTTCAGACCCAATTTGGCTGCATCATCAAGTCTGTACAATGTGACAATGGGCGCGAGTTCGATAATTCTGCCTCCCGTACTTTCTTTCTTGCCAAAGGTGTCTTCCTCTGCATGTCGTGTCCTTACACCTCGCAGCAAAATGGCGAGCCGAGTGCATAATACGAACCACCAACAATATTACCCGCACCCTGCTGTTCCAATCCTCCATGCCTCCTTCCTATTGGGCTGATGCCCTTGCTACTGCAACCCATCTTCTCAATCGCCTGCCTACCAAGGTCCTCCACATGAACACTCCGTTCTTCGCTCTGTACTGCACTCATCCTTCTTATCATGACCTCCGGGCTTTTGGCTGCACCTGCTACCCTAACCTCACAGCCACCATCCCTCACAAACTCGCCCCACGGTCTTCCTTGTGCGCGTTTCTTGGCTACTCCCCTGATCACAAGGGCTACAGGTGCCTTGACCTCGCCACGAATCGCGTCATCATCTCTCGGCACGTTGTCTTCAACGAAGCAACGTTTCCCTTTTCCCTTCGCCGGCCTCACCATCATCCCACGAGCTTGACTTTCTAAGTAACGATGATCCCCCGCCAGTTTCTTCTCTTCCTGTAGGTACACCTGGTGTTACTCCACCCTCAGCGCCCTGGGTACTTCAGCCGGTGCCTAGGTTCCAGCCCTACGCTTGCCAACCCCCAGGCCGCCCCCTCCTGGCTTTCCTGCGCTCCGGTCCAGGGTTCTGTCCCAGGCGCCACCAGGCCTCCGGGAGATCTGGGCTCCCGCGCCCTCTGCCACGACTTCCTCGACGCCCCTGGCCCCTGTCCGGGCGTCACAGGTGCCCGCCGGCCTAACGCCGGTCCCCCTGGCGCCCACCCCGACGCCTCAGGTGCTCCTTGTGCCGGCACCATCCGTGCCGGCACCCCTGGTGCCCGCACCCCCTGCACAGGTGCCCCCGGCATCCCTGGCTCCTTCCTCTTCTTTCGGCAAGCCACTGATCATACATGTCTACGCCCGGCGCCCACCCGCGCCACCCGTGTCACCTGTTCGGGCTCCTCCTCGTTGATCCAGCATGATCCCCTCTCCACCACGCTTCATCACAAGTGGTCCTCCTACTAGTGCCGTTCCTATCCCGCCCATTGCCAACTCTCACGGCATGGCAACCCATGGGAAGTCCGGCTACCAGCAGCCCCGTCTCGCCCTGCACACCGAGGCCTTGTCCCTGTTGCCACGCTCCTGTCGAGATGCTCTTGCCAACTCTCACTGGCGCAAAGCTATGGAAGAAGAGTTCGCTGCTCTCATGGACAACCACACTTGGGACCTCGTCCCTCGCCCTGCTCAGGCCAATGTGGTTACCGGGAAATGGATTTTCAAGCACAAGTTTCACCCTGACAGTTCTTGGGACAGGTACAAAGCTCGATGGGTCCTTCGCGGTTTCACACAGGGCCCCGGTATTGACTACGATGAAACCTTTAGTCTAGTTGTCAAGCCCGCTACTGCCCGTACCGTCCTCACCTTAGCTCATTCTTAGAATTGGCTGATTCACAAACTTGATTTCAAGAACGCCTTTCTTCATGGGACATTGTCAGAGATGGTATATTGCTCTCAGCCCACTGGTTTTGCCGATCCCACTCTCCCTGGACATGTCTGCAGGCTCAACAAGTCCCTTTACGGGTTGAAACAGGCACCATGGGCATGGTACAGTCAATTTGCCACTCACCTGTTCACTTTGGAATTCACCGAAGCTAAGTCAGACACCTCCCTGTTCATATATCGGCGTGGCACCGAGACAGTCTGCCTACTCCTCTCTGTGGACGACATCGTCCTTACAGCCTCTTCACAGCAGCTCCTTCACCACGTGATTGATGCACTCAAGAAGGAATTTGCCATGAAAGACCTCGGTCCCCTGCACCATTTCCTCGGCATAGCAGTGCAGCACCACAGGGACATCCTCTTCCTCTCACAGCAGCAGTACACTCTAGAGCTTCTCACTCACCATGGCATGAAAGATTGCAACCCCTTCTCCACCCCGATTGACACCTGTGCCAAAGTTGCTGCCAATGTTGGCCCTCCTGTTGATGATGCTACAGCTTATCGCAGCCTTGTGGGCGCTCTCCAGTACCTGACTTTCACCCGGCCCGACGTTGCCTACGCAGTTCAGCAAGTTTGCCTCCATATGCATGATCCCCAGGAAGTTCACCTTGTTGCTGCTAAGCGCATACTTCGCTACCTTCAGGGTACAATCAGCCATGGCCTTGTCATTCCCCGGACTGCACCAACACAGCTTGTTGTATACACCGATGCCGACTAGGCTGGCTGCCCGGACACCCGCCGCTCCACCTCAGGCTATGCGGTCTTCCTCGGTGGCAGCCTCGTCTCCTGGTCATCCAAGCGCCAACACACCATCTCTCGGTCGAGCGCCGAGGCCGAGTACCGCGCTGTTGCCAACGGCGTCACCGAAGCCTCCTAGCTACGGCAACTTCTACAGGAGCTGTACCACCCTTTGGACTCCGCTTGCCTCGTCTACTGTGACAATGTCAGCGCAGTCTACCTCTCCACCAACCCTGTCCAACATCAGCCCACCAAGCATGTGGAAATCGACCTCCATTTCATCCGGGAACGGGTTGCCATTGGGGCTGTCCGCGTCCTCCACGTTCCCACCACATCCCAGTTCGCTGATGTCTTCACCAAAGGGCTTCCCTCCGCTGTCTTCACTGATTTTCGATCCAGCCTCAATGTCCGTCCTACCGACGTTCCGGCTGCGGGGGGTCGGGTGGGGGTGGGGTTAGAGTGTTTACCTATATGTCATTTACTGCTATCTACCACTACTCAACTGTACGCCACCTCTCCAGGCTGGCTTGGCCCCTTGGGCCTCTATATATGTAACTCTCCTCTGTAATCACAAGCTATTAAGACTCTAAGCCTGTTGGCCTTCAGTATCCATAACTTACAGATTTTTCACTAATAATGATTATAGAGGACCACGAAGGGCTTGTATATTGTACTGGGTAATTCAGCTTGCAGTAAGTGTTGTGAAGAGTTTCAGTGCGCTTCTTTGTTCATGGATCAACAATTTCATTCTGGCTTTTGCCTCTTCAGTGTTCTCTTTCTGTTTTGAGACGTGGCTTGTGCTGGAGCATGAGAAGGTTTGTGTATTTTTTTAAATGCTTATGTGCTATTACTGTGTTGTACTGTTGTCTACGTTGTATGAATCATTAAGTGCTTGATCCTGAATTTTCAGCAAGACCAGAAGCAAGATCTGCTGTTTGATACCTTCTGTGTCATGGCACGGGAGGCCTCGCAGGTAGTAGTCGTGAGACACTTGACGACGAGGCCTTGGCTGGCGCCGGCGAACTGGCTGCGACGCCGTCCTGGCGTCTGACATCACTTGAGGAGAGGTGGAGGTGCGCACAAGAGCAGGAGAGATCTAGTTGATCTCCCGGCTGATTTATCTATTAATCCAATCTTCCAAATATATATAGTAGAGTCCTAACCGATTACACAAGCAATCCTAACAATCTCAAACTATTATAGCTAATAATCCTCCTAAAGTCCAGGGAGATTAGATCTCCTGGCGTGGTGACCGCGGCCAGATGCCTTCGGGCTCACGTGCTGGCTCACGTGTCTAGCCACGGGCCCACTTCTGCCGCTCGTAGACCTGGCCAACCATAACATTCTGGTTGATGACATTCTTTGAATCAGTGTCCCTTGTTGGAAGTCAAGAAATCACAAATGTATTGGTTAGTGATGACGACAGTAGATTCTTGCTAGTGGGAATTCTGTATATCAGAAATGCATCAAGTACCAGTCAGAGTACCAGTCAGCATGCACCTGCCATTGGGAGCTAACCAAAAATCATTTTTTGCTCATGTCCTCAGAGGTGAGTGGTGAGTCATCTTGCTTGATCCAGAGCTTAGAGCTTAATTTCTCGTTTCTGTTGATAAAACTCCATCTATATTCCATAAATAATGTCCAGGAGCAAATTTTACCATATCTAGATACAACTGAGAAATATAAGTGGTCCAATGTTTGATGACATTGTGTTTGATCTGTAGTAGTCTTCACGGTTTTATTACAAAACATGTGCGGTTCTCAGGTCTGTAACCTTTTAAAGATATTGCCATTGACTTTGTTGAATGTTGGCCATGAATATTTTAACATGAGACATAATCATAATTAATTAAATCTGACCAAGTCTGGCGCACTGCCAGATATTTATGGGTTTGTCAAAATAAATTTAGCATATGAGGAATTGCTTTAGTCAAATTTGAGAGATGTTTCTGAATTCTACTTTGAAAAATGCATAAAAGGAAGCAGCCATCTCTCACAATATGAACTTGTGAGTCATGATTGTTGCAGGTTAAGCTTTTCAGTGCTTGCATGTTCCATTTCCATTTCTGACAACAATTAATGTGTTTCAGACAAAAGAGTACTGATCCTGGTCTTAGCTCAACCAAGCATCCATTTTGCTGTTTCAACCTTTTGGTTTCTCTGGGCACCAACCATAGTGGTATGAGTCTCAGTTCTTCCTGCTAGTTTTCTGCCTGGTCTTCTGTATGAGTAGTGTTTCAGAAACTTGAGGCTGAAAGTCTGCTACCGTTCTCATAGATCTGTTATTGACACAGGCTAACGGAAGGTATGCTCAACTGTCAGTAATCTACCCTTGTTTCTTGGCATCAAGAGTGCTTGGAAGTGCTGGTTTTCCATGGTTTTATGGAGCCACAGCTCCCTTCCGGAATGAGGACAGCTTAGCTTACATTAGTGCTGGACTGCTTTGTCTATTGTGGCTTATGATTACTAGTTATACTGCGCATACCTCTAATGGCAACAACATGTCATTTGAAATTGGTGTTCAAACTGTAATGAGAAGTTATATTCATCCTGCAGGAGATTGGAGCACTGGTGATAGTGTTCTGCATCTTCCATGCATGTGGGGGCTTTATTTTGCCTTCACTAGCAAGATTGAGAACAATGTAAGTTACTGGTGCATGTACGATCAAAGCTTACATTACAGTCTAGTAGTGTTTCTGTTTACAAATTTTGCATCACTGTAGGTACCTGCCAAATGAGTGAGTGTTTAAATCCATGGGTGTAAAGTTTTGGGGTGTCGCATGGAGTATTGGGATACCAATAAAAAAAACAATTTACAGATTCCGTCACTAAACTGCGGGACATATTTATTAAGCCTAATTAATCCATCATTAACACATGTTGACTGTAGCACCACATTGTCAAATTATGGATTAATTAGGCTTAAAAAATTTGTCTCGCGAAACTGTCGCAATCTGTGTAATTAGTTATTTTTAGTCCATATTAAATAGTCCATGCATGTGTCTAAACATCTGATGTGATAGGGTGTAAACTTTTGTGGAGGAAATGAGGAACTAAACACCCCCTGAGCTGTGTGGTCTTCATTTTCCAGTTACAGGTATCCATCTGAAAACCTCTTTTTGAGTGAACGAATTCAAATGTTCGCACAATGCTGAGATCATTTCTTTCGTCGCAGGGCGCCCACCATCGATGCATTGGAAATTCAACCATCCTGAGTCTTGCGCCCCATGGCCTGGTAGGAGCTGGGGGTTGCATTCATATGTTGAGGAGGTGGAGAAAGCACACTTGGCGGAATGCCCATAGTTTGTAGGAGCTTGAGGCATCTAAAGGTTGTACCCTACTGACTACAGTTGAACTTCAGAGCGATTTTACAGCAAGCTAGTATCTCACGTTTTCTTTGTCGACTCCACTCATCTGAAACAGTGCAGCATATCAGGAGTTGGGTGCAGGATATGGTTTTCTGTTTGAAGAAATATAATCGATGAGATTGAAGTTTAACCAATTCTATAGCTGTAACGTAATCTCTCTCTCCCTCCCTCTCCCTCTCCCTCCCTGTTGGGCTGTTTACCACGGAATTGGTTTCACGTATGTATGAACGCTGAAGGTATGGTTAAAAAACCTAAATAAATACACAAGAAACAACTCAGTGGAAAAGGGGGAAACGTGTAAATACCACCGCTGGAGCCTCCACAATCCTCGTGCATGCAATTTGGCAGACGATATATCGTGGTGATGGCTAATTTTCGAACACATCGGAAGAAACTACGTGAGCTACCAAGTCCAAGTGCACGCCAACATAAAGCTGAAAATAGTTTCAATTTTACCAGGCGGGCTAATGCTTGCCCGGCAATCATCAAAAGATGCAGACAGATTGTGGATCACATGTGTCGCCTTAATCTGCATAAAGCTCTGCTTCAAGTACTTAGGCAGGCATTAGTGCAACAGCTACTCAGCTGGTTTGAATCAACTGATGCCTACAAGCATTACAGGTAACTATATCATGACACAAACCAGTTCATCTTTAATAAGTTGCAGAACCAACCAAAGCATACTGATATATATCGCACTTTACATTTTGATATGTAATATAAAAAGTCCACAAACATCACGCTTATTACATGAAACTGTCCATAAATGCATATGATGTTCCATACAGAGGAAAGCCACACAAATTCAAATCCAAGCATAAATATAACCCTTCGTGAAGAACAAGTAAACAGACATAATCAGTTGTAAATTGTAATGGGGCCAGGACCAGGACATAAACACCCGTTCATGTGCAGTAGAAGCGCAAACCACACCATGAGATCGAAGGCCAGAGGCCCTTCCAGCATGAAACCTGTTACGTACTTCCAGCAGAAAGAGAACGTTGCAGCATCGTCGTCCGGCCGCCATCCTCGTGTTCATCTCCTTTTGCTTAGTCTTGAGTTTCTGGTCCATTAAGTTTAAGACTAGGCTTGTTTTGATGTTTGTCAATGGCCACTATCACCTCATCAGGGACTGCTTGGCCACCCTTCAACTCGAGTTCCTTCAATCTGGGAAGTTTGTCGATGCCGGAGAGAGATGTGGAAGAGGACCAGACAATCAGAGCAGATCCGATGGTGAAGGATCTTGGTGATGGCCGAGCAGTAACCAGCAAGAAGGTTGAGCCATAAGAAGTCATCCTTTTTAAATGTAGTCTCCTTCTGTCTTACACCAAAAGACTTGTCCAAGAGCATTGAAATATGCGTGAAGACGTGTTCTGAAAAATCCAAGAGCTAGCACCAGATTGCGTATATTTGGTTTCTCGGTCTAGATCTGTACTACGAATTTGATAACGTGCCCCCTCACTTTTTGGTGAAGGCAACGCGTAGGCTTTGCTTAGGAACCTGATTTCACTTGTGAAATTCACTTTTTGGTGAAGGCAACGTGTAGGCTTTGCTTAGAAGCTGATTTCACTTATTGTGAAATTTGGAACGCCATTTTTTATTGGGAAGGCAACATGTAAGCTTCGTTTAAAAGTTGATTTCACTTATTATGAAATTCGAAAACGCCATTCCGGCCCCTAACTTTTTTGGCGAAGGCAATGTGTAGGCTTCACCTAGAAACTGATTTCACTTATTGTGAAATTTGAAAATGCCAACCCTTCACTTTTTGGTGAAGGCAACGCGTAGCTTCGCTTAGAAGTTGATTTCACTTATTGTGGAATTTGAAAACACTGTCCCGTCACTTTTTGGCAAAGGCAATGCGTAGGTTTCGCTTAGAAACTGATTTCACTTATTGTGAAATTTGAAAACGCCATTCCCTTACTTTTTGGCGACGGGAATGCACTAGATGTTGATTTCACTTATTGTGAATTTTGAGAATTTTAGTTTGATTGGTTAGCGTGATTTTTGTTTGATCAAATATTGACGCTACTGACTCTTGCTTTTAGCTTTTTGCCGATGTTTGCGTATACTTTTGGTATGCTTTTCGGCTTATGTTTTGAACATTTTTCTTTATGGTGGAATATATCTCATTTATATTCATGGGAATTACAATAGAGTCTGCCTCATTAAAAAACCACTCACCTTGTGAAAGGCTTCCCCTGAGTGGAAAAAGAGTGCAGCTCGTTTACATTTGAATTTGAAACTTGAAAATGAAAGGCATAGGCACAACTATTATGCTCAACCACAATCACAAGGCACTCGGTACAAACACGTGCAGAACACAAACATACGCGCAGGCGCAGCAGACAGAAACTAATAGACAAGCAGAACAAATGGGAATCAAGCAACACAATCACACACAAACCACACGATGGGATCATAGGAGAGGCTTCACCGGCATCAAACTTGTTTCTTGCAGCAGAATAGTTTGAACCTTGCAGCAGCATCGTCGTCCTCTTGTTCGTCTCCTGTTGCTTGGTCTTGAGTTTCTGGTCCATTAAGTTTAAGACTAGGCTTGTTTTGATGTTTGTCGATGGCCTCTATTACTTCATCGGGGACTGCTTGGCCACCCTTGAACTCGAGTTCCTTTAATCTGGGAAGTTTGTCGATGCCGGAGAGAGATGTGGAAGAGGACCAGACAATCTTCTCGAGCCTAGGAGCAGATCCGCTGGTGAAGACAATCTTGGTGATGGCCGAGCAGTCAACAACAAGAAGGTTGAGCCATAGGAAGTCATCCTTTTCTAATGTAGTCTCGTTCAGTCTTCCACCAAAAGACCTTTCCAAGAGCACCAGACTGCGTATATTTTGTTTCTTGGTGAGGCTTTGTAGAGCGTCTTGCTCTAGCTCTGTACCATGAAGAGTCAGCTTGGCTATTTTTGTGGCGTTGTCAAATGAGGATAGCAGCAACCTGCCGCAGAAGCTGTTGTTCAACTCAAGCTCTTGCAACTTTGGAAGACAGCCAACTCCAGAAATAGAACCTGTGCTGGTGAAAGACAGAACCATCTTCTCAAGCTCAGTGGCTGATCCATCCACAAAACTGATATTAGTCAAGTCGGAGCCCTCAACAAGAAGGTACTTAAGACGTTTGAATTCGTCCCTGTCGAAGGTGAGGTTGTGTTCGGTGTCGGTGCATGCAATGCGTTGGAGCCTGACACACCGTAACATGGGCAGGTTGGCAAGGAATTTGAGATCATCTTTGCTGAGCGGCGTGTAACTTAGAGTTACCTTGGCCAGTATGTTTTTATTACCTTTTATGAACAATGAAAGAAGACTGCCCTTGTGTGTGGTCGTGGTTCCCCTGATGGTTAAACTCTGAAGAATCTTTGGATGGTTTTCTAAGAGAGAGCCAATGTCAATGTCATTGCCATTTCCATCTGCCGGTACATCTGCACTAGCAGGACTAGGAGTAGTACCCAAAGCCTCGCGTGGTGTGGGTGTGGCTACAGGAATAGTAGTGATTGACAGAGAACGGAGGCACTCATGTAGGTCACTGATCGTCTGAAGCAACTTCTCGAGGTGACTATCCTTATCATCGGTAACCACACCTAGCTTCCTCAGCTGCCATAGCTTTCCAATATGTTGTAAATCATGACTGTGCTGGGCCTTGACATTAGATAGTACCTCCATGTTTACCATTTTGTAGATCTTGAGAGGGATCCGGCTAGCACTAGCAGAGCCAAAACTGCTTGGATAGTTCAGACCAACGTGACCAGCAAGCAGACGCTTCAGCTTCAACAGCAGGATACTTGCTGTTGCATGTGGAGGCACCTCAGTTTGTCGGATATCCAATACCTCTAGCTCACGGAGGTTGTTGATTTCCCTAGGTAGCTGGGTAATATCTGTTCTCCTTAGGCTCAGATATTTCAGCAGTAACATCTTTCTGCAGATGTCCTTGAGGTACCTTTGGTTCTTCCCAGTAAAGCACTGACAGCCTTCTAGATCTAGCACCTTGAGGTTGTGCACGGTCATACGAGATGATCTAGAGAGCCCCTGGAAGAATTTATCAATCCTGTCAGAGCTGCGAAGATGGAGATCGTTGAAAATGGAGAAGTGGCGAGCCAAGTGATGTGACAGACGTGTCTCCAGGATGTGTTGTTTTCTGGCGATGGTGGTAATGATTCCATGAACCGGTTCACCTATGACGCAGCTCTTTACATTTCCTGTGGCACCAATATCAGCTGCATAAACAAGGCACCGGTCAACAAGTGTGTCAAAACATCGGTTGGCCTGACGCACGGAACTGTGCCAATCTTCCTTGGAAGTTAGACCTTCTGCAACCCACCGCCCAATCAAGGTTGACCGCATGATCTTGTGTCCCGGACGGAAGATAGCTAGGTACAGCAAGCAGGACTTGTATTCTTTGGGCAGATCATTGTAAGAGAACTTGAACATCAGCTTAGCGATTTTGTTGAATGATGCTGGCGAATCCCGCAGGGTGCTGTGCAGCTTGAGTAACTCCTCGGTGCTCCTCTTGGGGTTAGCATACAAGGCATGTGTGAAGATCTTCATGCAGAATTCATGTGGCTCACACTCGTCCAAGATATCATGAACAATTTGGTGGTGGTGTTCGTAGTACTTATCTTCATTCTTCTTCTGCAGCTGGCTAGTAAGCTCGAGAACTGTATCATGATAGAGGCCAGCAAGAGAATAGTCTATAGGTTCCATCCGTGGATAGCAATATTCTTTAGCCACCTGGCTGTCCACCTTTGTGGTGGTGACGATCATTATATCGGAGCTGGTGTTTAACAGGCTCAGAGCATTTCTGGTATCCTCCAATGTGGAAACATCCATCAGCACGTCAACTTTGAGGACAAAAAGGGCACCTTCATAGTTCAATTGTTTGTTGATCTCTTCCACGAGCCCTTTGATCTCCAGCTGCTCTTTGAACTCCTGCTTCATGTTGTCAATCATCTGGCCTATTTTTTCTGAAACAGTTTCCGGGTTTTGAAATGGAACAGCAGATTCACCTGTCCTTTCAACCTTGTCATATTTTCCTTCCTGCAGCTCCCGTAAGATGTCTTTCTTTGCGTCGTGGATCATTTGTTTGATTTCATCTTCACCCAATAATGTAGCCGTTGTGTTCTTTGTAGCTTGCTTGCCCACTAACGATCTGTCTTGAGCCTGCACGGGCCTGCTACTGCTGCTCATGCTCTTGGGGAACAGATTCTGCAGGATGTGTGCATATTGAGCCTTATAGAGGTGAATCTGTGTCGTATCCTCCTCGTCCTCGTCCTCGTCCTCGTCCTCTTCCTCTTCTTCTTCTTCTTCTTCCTCCTCCTCCATATTCTTTCCCACGCCTTCTTCTCCTTCTTCCAACCCCATATGTTTGGCCACTTCTTCCTCTTTAAGGGTCTTGTCCTTTTCCTTTGCCTCCATATGCTCCTTAAGCTTCTTGACAATCAGCGCTGGTATATGTATGTCTTTGTTCTTCCCTTGGTCTTGTTGAGACGCAGCAACAGCTGCTTGGAGCAGAAGCTGAAGGAGTACGTCAAGATCTAGGTGGTCAAGCTCACCCTGCAACTTGTCGCCCATGGGTATTCCGTCGCCACTCCCTAGTCGACCTTGGATATCACTTTTGATTTTGTCAAGCTTCTCATAGACCTTCATCTCTTTGATATTCTCCTCGATTTTAAGAAGGGAAAGAGCCCTGTTTTTTTCATGATCAATTTGCAATTTTCTTATGTATGACCTCATTTCCCGATCCCCTTCGCCTTCATCTGGGCCTTGCTCCTGGGGTTGGGGTTGGGATTTCACTTGCTTGAGCTCGCGTTGAATGTAGAAGAGAACTTCCTTGGCTCGTAGCGGCATAAGCTCGCGGTGCACGGCCGGGATGTCGACCAAGACCACGCGTTGGTAGCAGGTGACCTTCGAAACCCCAATTTCTTGTTCGAGAACGAGAGCGAGGAGGTCCTGGTATGTATACTGGGCCATAATGACAATGGACAGACTTTTGCCGGCGCCTTGAGGACTTTTTCTTATCCACTCCCATAGCTTTGCCTTAATGTAGTCGTCCAGAGTGCGAGGGTGAATGAAGGCCCTTCGACCAGAATGACCGCCAGTCGCCGTTGCCTCCATGAGTTGGTCGTCGTCACAGTCTTCTTCGTCTTCTTCTTCTTCGTTGTCGACGACTCCGGCAGCAGTAGTCCGCGCCGATGAAGATGTCGTCGCCGCCGCTAACCGGCCATCTGTCGGAGGCGATTGCCCCAACCCTGGCTTCACTGGGACCTCCACGCCGTACCTCAAGCGTCGCTCGCCGACATCACGCGCCCGGTCCTTGAGTTGGCGTAGCTGGACCGCCGCGCGGTGCTGCGCGAGCAGCTTGTGTAGGAACCAGTAAGCCCACCAGAGGTAGCGCCGGAGCCTGCCCTTGGCACGGTGGATGTCGGGGTTCCCGCTGTACAGGTAGAGGTCGATGCAGTTGTGGCAGTCCTGGGCAAGCAGCCGCACCTGGTTCATCCAGGTGCGGACCTGCTCGTCGTGCTCCCTGCCAGGGGGCGTGCTCCGGGCCAAGTGCGCCAGGAAACTCTTCATGCTCTCCATCTCCTCCTTGATGAATTGCACGTCGTCCTGGACGCCGCCAAGCAGCAGCTGCTCGTTGCGGACGACCACCAGCAGTGAGCTCACGGCGCCAGCCGCCAGCTCAGTCATGGTTGATGGCGGCTCCCTGCTTCCCTTCTCCCTCTTTCCGTCGGCCGGGCGGCCGGGCGGCCGGCGCGCGGCTGACAGTTGATCTTGCGGGGGCAGGCTAGCTGCCTAGCTGGGGTATGGTACGGCGGCGATGTTTTGTGTGCTGTGCATAGTGTCACTTGGGCGACATAAGAGCTATCATGGACTTGGGGCCGTCTGGATGCAAATTAACACGTGCATGCGTGGGCATTTAAACGGGATCACTAATAGAGCTGCGGCTAACTGTGCTAGCTAAAAATCAAATTAGTTTATTAGACCATCTCATTGCAGAATTACATGACGTTGTTTTGAAGGCTGTCACATCATGTAGAATAAAATGATACGTGGATAGCATGCTCCGTTCTCAATGTAGTTTCGTTCAATAGTTTCATAGACATTTAATTATGATACTCATATGGGTTTTTTTACTATTCACTAAAGTGTGCTTCTTTGGGTCCATAAGAATGCCAAGAAATACGTATAAAAATGACTTGGCTCTAGCTGGCGCGTGGGCCCAACAAGTCAGCTCCTCCTTCAACCTTCGCCTGCCCATGGTGTTTGAGTCCAAGACTGGTACCGATGCCCCATCTCCTCCTCTCCGGCAACTCTCGCTCGCCGTCCTCCGCCATCCTCGATGACCCTCGCGGGGGCGGCGCCTTCGCTGGAGCAGCTCCTACTGATCCTTTCAAAAAAAAAAAAGAGGCAAGCTGATGTGTGGGGTCCACACATCAGCGAGTGGAGATAGAGAGAAGCAACGGGTTACGTACACGTGAACGTAGAAAATGACAAGAATATGATAGAGAAAGAATTATAATGGCACTCAGACGAATTGTAATTGCGTTTCTCAATACGCGAAGAATTATAATAGCGTAGATAAAAATACCCTATTTTTATTGACGTCTCAGTAGGCGAGTATTTTATTCCGGTTGGATACATCTAATACACATGTAAATTTAGTTGGTTCACAAGTCTTCCAAACAACAGTTTTCAGTTCAAGATGTAAAAAAATTTTATGCCTGTAATTTACACCAGTTTTTATACAAAAACTAGGCTTCCAAACATGCTCTCAAATTTCAAACTAGGCTTTCTAATTTGGATGATGGAGTAGTCTCTATAGATGTTTTATTCTATGTGCTTTTTCGGTGCGCACTAAATAAAGGGCCAGCATCGCCCCTGATTCTCTTTCTCTCAGCAAGGTCCAGATAATATGGTGCTCTAGTAGATATATGTTAATGATAGATTAATTAGGCTTAATATATTCATCTCGTGTTTTATTGATGGAATATGTAAATTATTTATTTATTGGTATCATCACATATAATATCCAATGTGACACCTAAAACTTTAGGTCCTCAAATTTAAACACTCAGCGATATCTTGACTTGACTCTGGCGCTGCAGTGCCTAGAGAGAGCCATTGTGATGGCCATCTTTCCGGGTTCCGATAGACAACAAAGGATAGACATGAGCATCCAGCACGAAACCCTTCACTTGTCAAGCTCAGCTCCTTGTAACTACGCGTCGGTCGTCCTGCCCTTCCAGTTCCACTAACTTAATTCATTAGGACAAGTGTATAAAGTTTTTCAGCGTCACCTAAAAGTGGCTAAGTCTATAAACCATTAATTTTCAATATATCTATAGCTCCCTAAACTGATCAATTATACTCTTTAGGTCCAAATACTAACATGTCATTGCCAATTTTGCAATACAAAATGTCCATCTGAAAGAGAGATGATGTTCTTGGATAACATTTGGGTCCTATTGTAACATTGACTATGATGTGACATACATTGATATGGATGATGAAGCGTAAAAATTGGTGACATGGATGCAGAGGTGGAGGGAGGAGCGGGGCAGGGGTGGGGGGACACAAATCCCCTATGTTAGTGTATTTTCTATTACAAAAAAAAATAAATTCAATTTAAAGTTGATAAAATTTGTACTACTGGTCCAACCCCCCTAGCATATCTATACTAGTTAGAGAGGTTTGGACCTCGTGTGCATCACTTTTTAAAAGTTTCGGGACCTGAGTGTACAAACTAGAAGTTTTTGGATCTAGGTTACACTGCTTAACAAGTTTGAAGACATGCATTTTACTTCTATAAATTCATCACTGATATATTTAGGACCAACAACAAATCCAAATTGCATATTTCTAGGTCCACTCTCTCTTTCCCTCTTTGCATTTTCTAATAAGGACACTATGTAATTTCTATCCAATAATTACAAACTTGTACTATCACCAATTATTCTATATGTTCTTCCATATGCATCAATGCATCATGGTTTCACGCATGCAATCTGCCGGTGGTCTATCCTGGACGGCCGGACCACCCCACCACACTACCACAGGGTGAGAAAAATGAAGGAAAGCACTAAAGCAGCATGAATATATGCTTTAATTTGTGAGGAATCGAATGTGCCACAATTATGTGGTATATATGCTCTTGAGGAATCGAATGTGCCGGAGATAAAGATCTTTCCATCTGAGAATCTGACTCACTTTTCTGCCAATGCGGAAAAGAATAGATGTTTCAAGAAGTCAATTTTAAAAGTTAAAAAATATACAAATCGTTTCAAATTGTAAGTGATATGTTTTTTATACACAACTTTTGCTACGTTCAAAGAAAAAAAC
Source organism: Eremochloa ophiuroides (assembly GCA_038502445.1). Classification (NCBI taxonomy): domain Eukaryota; kingdom Viridiplantae; phylum Streptophyta; class Magnoliopsida; order Poales; family Poaceae; genus Eremochloa; species Eremochloa ophiuroides. The sequence goes on along the minus strand of JAHLJS010000004.1, from coordinate 3,507,994 downwards.
TATATGCAAAGAACTACTAATTCAGTTTTGAATTGTTTGATTTTTTAAACATCAGAAAGATATGAATATTGGTCGTCGTTGTGAATATGTTGACTATTTTAATGAATGTTTAGTAAGGACCTAGAAACATGTTTCTCAGTGCATACTTATGTTCATATAAAATTCCACATATTTTTCTTCATGACTAATTTTAGCACTTTTATGTTTTCTATTTGACCAAATGAAATAATTGCACTATATCCGCCTCATCTCCAACAGAGATGAAAACAGTGCCTATGTTCTACTTTTTCGTACGAGAATAAAAAAACCTTAATTCAACAAGGCCTTTCTCAAGTCCTTACTTTATGAAGGCCTCCGCCATCTCTCATGGGTGTGTAGAGAGCTCTCTTGTTCCTAGAAAAAAAAAATTCCTGCACCAACTCACTACCACGCTTCTTTTTCGTTTTCATCTCGACTCTCGCACGCCGCCACCCTATTCCCCTCCCGGCAGGGCAGCCCACTTGAATACCGTCCCCTTCGCCAATCTCGTCTGTCCTGACACCCCTCCCCAGCACCCACGTCCGTCCCTCCCTCCTCGATGCCACCATGAATCCCATCCCCGTGGCCCCACTACAAGTAATATGGGCTTCTATGATGATTTTCAGATGACAGAGCAGCACTCATGTTCGTCCCTCCCTATGCCACCATGAATTCCATCCCCGTGCCCCCACTGCAAGTAATATGGGCTTCTATGATGATTTTCAGATGACAGAGCACCTATCTATCACGAACAGAGTTCACAGGATTGATAGTTGTTTATGACCAAGCTATGTCTTTGTCATAAACATTGTCATAGTATACTCTCCATTGGCTTTGTGATGATAGATCGTGACATTAGTTGGTCCCCATAAAATGTAAAACTATCAATGTTTCTTAAAAAAAAATATCTTCTACCCTACGTTGTTGCTAGTCCCCACATCATTTGTCCTAGGTGAACTCTTCGCATCCTTGTTAGCTTAGTCTCATGTCAGGATTGCAGGGAAACCTAAAAAACCCTTAAAAATTAGCTCATAGCCTCACGTGAGGATCAGAGGGAGAAACCTCAGAAAAACCCTTAAAAATCTGGTGCACAAGAAGTTGGCTAGCCATGCATATTACAGTTCTTGAGCTTTTTATCCTCTCAACTCTGGATGCAGGCGAAAACATAAAAAAAAAAAAGGCGTAGAAAAAGTGGAGCACTAGCATTCGAACCAGTGACTAGTTGTCACTGCGTTGTTTTTGTTTTGTTTTTTTTTTGAGGAATCAGGAGGAGCCAGGGCTCCTACTGGTGATTTGATAACAAAGCAAATACCAAGTACAGAATTACAGGGAAAGAAAGAAAATAGAAGAGAACAGATACAGAAGGGATGTTCAGGAAACAAAGAACGAAACAAAGAAAATAAGAAAAATTACAGGTGAGACTGAATCCATGATTTTAAGATTGGTGTGGTTGCAGCTTTAGTTCTGTGCAGCAACAGGAGAGACTCCACTGTTACAGTTCTTCGGTAATCATCAACAGAGGGGTTTTTATTTCTGAAAATGACATCGTTTCTCATTACCAAAATGGCCCAACAGAAGAGGATGAAAATATCCAATGAGAAGGAGACATTCAGTGAAGTTCTCCAAGCCTGAAAAATCTGTGGAGTTGAGAAATTATCTGCAAAGTGAAAGTTTATGGAATTCCAGCACTCTTTTGCAAGAGGACAGTAGAAAAGCAAATGCATTGCTGTTTCTTCAGTGGCTTGCTGACAGAGTACACAGTTGTAATCTTCTAAATGCATTCTTCTTCTTCTTAACATGTTTCTTGTGCTCACTCTATCTTTTAGAACAAGCCAAAAGAACACCTTGTGCTTGCTTTGGCATGATGTTTTCCACAGGGGCGGACCCAGCACTAGGGCAGCCCAGGCCATTGCCCTAGTCGTGGCCCATGTAAATAGGGAGCAGGTCCTCAGTATTATGGCCCATTGCAGCCGAACACAGTAGCCCAACCAACCGAGGAGTAGGGCACGGCACAGACAGCCGCACGCTCGCGGCTCGCTCTCGTGGTGGTCTGTTTGTGGTTGCGACTTCGCCCCAGACCAGCGCCGCCGTCGCTCCTCGCTCTCGCTAACTCCACTCCCCGTGACCCCGCCGGCCACTGTCGCCCGCACGTCGCCCGTCGCCCATCAGCTCCTACCCCCCTCCAGATCCTCTCCTCTGCTCTGCCTCCGACCCCTCCGTGGCCTCACCGGCTCGCCCCTTTTTACCGTGGTGGCACTGAAGCCAGGGGGTCGAGCGCCGGCCGACGGGCGCCCGCCCAGGCGCCCCGCCTGCTGCCCTGCGCCCTTGCCGGAGTGCCGAGCGCCCTGATGAGTGACGCCCAGGCGCCTCTATAATACCTCTGGTATTATTATTAAGTAATCTGCCATGTCATCATGTTTAAATTACTTGCATGCATTTGATTGTGCTTAGGGCTCATAGAGTGGTTTGATTGTGTTTGGTAATGATTGTGCAATTAAACCTATGATTGGGAATAAAAAATAAAAAAAATTAAATTAAGCCCTAATTAAGCCCCAAAAATCTAATTCAAAAAGTATAAGGAATCTGATGAAAGTGTCTTAATAAAAGTTGTAAAATTTTAAAATGGAACAACTTTTATTTTTGGACATTTTGAAGTTATATAGTGGAAATTCAAATTAAACTCAAAAAAGTGCCTTGAGATTTGAATTTGAAATATCATTTCAAAAATTATGAAGAATCTGACCAAATACCCTTAATGAAAGTTATAGAGCTGTACTAATAGAACAACTTTTATTTTTACAGAAATTCAATTTGTTGAACAAAATTTAGAGAATTTGATTAAATTTTATTTAAAATTTAAAAACCCCCTTTTACCTCCTTTTGAATATTTTCAAAACCAAGCAGAATTTGAAAGTAGTTCAAAAAGCAAAAATGTTCTTCACAAAATTCTCTACAACTTTTATTTTTGGGGATTTTCAATTTGCTACAAGAAATAGGGAGATCATTGCATATTTAGGGTTTGACCTTAGGAGGAATCTACAGTGCCGTCGAGCAGCGAGCACAGGGGGCTCCGGACTTCGCCCGAGCTTATCCCCTCCTTCCCTGTCCTTAAAAGCGACGAGCACTTCTTTCCTTCCCTCCCCTTTTCGGTCGTCGGCGTGGTCTCAGGGTTCGAGGCCAAATTGGCGCTATACCCTCCACCATTGCCCAAATTTGAGCTGCTGCAAAACCCACCGCTCACTTGTGACTCGATTTCGCCTATTCTCCTAAGCTGTAGTGCCTAGGGTGTGCGGGAACGCCATCGTCTTCCTCGCGGGCAGTCAGAGCGCCGCCGCGAGCCTCGTCGACGTAGCCAGCCGCCTCGAGTGAGCTCTGGCCCCTATCCTTTTGTGTTTTGGCTTCCGTGTGGCCTTGGGGTACTCATGCGCTAGTTGGTTTGTCTTTTGGTGCCCTAGGGTCACCGGAACAGGACCTCGCCGTCAGGGTCGAGCCGTTGCATCCGCCACCGTCGTCACGCTCGTCGCTCCGCTCCTTCTTAGCCACAACCAGCTACCGGTCTAGGACCGTGGTGAGCTTTTGAGTCTCTCCACTCCCTTTTCCTAAACTCTACCACACTTACTGACCGGAACAGTGTCGTCATGCCGTCGCGTCCGCCAGGGCGAGTTTGAGCTCGTCGGAGGCGCTTAGGGTTAGGGCTAGGTGTGCTAGGGTGTTTGATAGGCTCTAGGGTCCCTGTTGGCGCATGTGGTTTTATTGCTGGGGTCACCGGCGGCGAGATCCGCGGCGGGCCGCCGCGTACGCGCGCGTGGGAGCTCGGTCGGAGGAGGAAGAGGGAGCTGACAGCGGGGTCCTGCTTGTCAGCATCCCTGTGAGAGGGTGAGCGCGCGCGGCAAGCTCGTGGGCCGCACTGGGCCGGCCTGCGGTTAGCTGGGCCGCTCGGGCTATTTCGTTTTCCATTTTTCCCAGGGATTTATAATGACTTTTTTATTTCTATTTTAATTGAATAGTGCTACAGTTCGATATTTTTGTGTGAATTAAATTGTTATATGAAAAATTATGAAAATATTTGTGGATGCTCTCTGTGATGTGTAGTATTTAACAAAAATATGAAGTGTAGGATTTGAGTACTTTCTGTATGAACCATAAATTTGTGTTTTAATTAATAAATGCAACTTTGTGCAATTTTAATTAATTCTCTGTAACTCTAAAAATCATGAAATTTATTTTGGTGCTGTTTTGGATCAAAATCTATCTGTTGGTAAAGTTTGGGTTCATTCGAAAGTAGTTTAATTACTAGTTAATTAATATTAGGATAATTGATTAATTAAAGGTGATGAAGTGACATTGATTTAGGGCTTGTTTGATTTTATGGTTGATTGTGATCTTAGGTCAAACACCCTTATGGCCTAGGGCATTTATGAAATAATTAATTTGAACAGGTTGTGGATGATAGTAGTGTTTAAAGATTGTTTTATTTATTATTTCTTGTACCATATTATTGCATTGCATTCATGCATTCATCATTGCATACGTGTAGTGACCGGAGATCAGGAGGTGAAGACCGAGGTGGCTTCCGAAGAGCCTACTCCTGAGCTGGTGTAGGGATTTGACATCTGTGGCACAGACCCCAACCCCACTCTTTTTGCAATCCAAGGCAAGCCCCGGTGCATTAGCCCCTCCTTGTTATTTATAAATGTTTATCACTTGAGTTAATCTATTGTATTAGGTTAATAGGACTTGAGTGATAACCTATTGATGCATTACCTTTCCTTGACCACTTATCATAACCTGAGAACCTGATTTGTCTAAAGTGTTGAAAAATGCTTAGTCATGCTTAAATATTAGCTTTGCAAAAATGCTATTTTAAACTATGATAATATGTAAAGAATGAATCATTAAAAGGAATGGTATTGTCCTCGTCATTGGTAGTGTACTTGGCTAGTCCATTGTCATCAACGGGGGTGGGTTTTTCATTTGGTGGTCATATATTTGGATTAGAGTCCCAACTTATCGTTGCCAGTGGAAAATGGATGTGAAAACCGGGTGGTCACCAGTGTACTTAGGTTAGAGTCCCAATGCATGGTGTCCAACGAAAGAAGAATTAGGGACCATTCGTTGTCGGCCTACTGTGATCGAGACTTTGCAACTAGCCACATACTCCGAGAAGTCCTATCTCCGGTGGCTCTATTGTTTGAACCGACAACCATGCACTGGGAGTGGAGAGATGGCGAGAATAAAGTGTACCCTCGTGGCCGGCGTGTCTGGAGACGAGAGGAGTACTGTGCTCTCGGGTGGCGCAGGACCGGTTCAGGGATAGAAAAGCCGTGGTAGACGGGGTTGGCATATGCAAGCTTAGGTGCTACATATGCAGTGTGGATAGGGATCCCCAGCTGGGTACTTAATCGATTTAAATCGTCGTTGCTCCTTGGTTATGAAGACTTGATCCTCACACCTACATCGAACAGTGGTTCGGAAGTAAGATATTTTGAAGAATGAATAAGTAATTGGAATTGAAGGATAGATGTGAAAGAACTGAAAACTATTAATGTTGATTATAACAATATTGAGTAAAATACTGAAAGCAAGATTAGTAATGCTTTTTCCGCAAAATACTTTTACTCTTGCTAAAGCCTTACCTTGACTCCCCTCAGCCTGCATTCCTGAATCTCATTTCTTTTTCTTAGTCGGGTAAGTCTTGCGGAGTACCTCAGTACTCAGGGTTTGTTAACCCCTCTTGCAGGAAATCAGTAGTCGAAGGTTTGTCTTGCCCCCTGCTGTGTGACAATCGTGCAGGAAGGAAGTGAGGAAGAGTAAAGTGAACCCGTGGGCAGGGTTCGTGTTATCAATTATCTAAGTATGTTGTATTGTTGTCCCACTGCTACCAACTTTTAATTATGGTTTGTAATAACTGCACTTCAATTCTATGTGGACAACTGGTTTGTAATCTAAGTACTTTATAATCTTTCCACTCTTTTACTCTGATGTATTTTATTATGAAATATTGTAATTCTGTAATGGCTTCGCAATAGGATCTTGTCGGAGAATACGGGTGCTTATATAGCCCGGCAGAGCCTTCTAGATCATCTGGGATATGGGCCCGGTTGTCAGAGGTCATTAGTGACAATGACAGGTGCCTGTGGGCCATGTGATTTAGGCAGTTCTGTTACAGCTGGTATCAGAGCGTTCTATTGCAAAATCATTGCAGTTTTACTTTTCAAAATTTTAAAATATTTTGGATCATAAAAATCTAAATTGGTATTTTGGTCCAAATTGCTTGTTCTTATCTTATTCCATAATATAGTTATGGTAGCAAGTGGAATAACATGTTTACTAGCCCTATGTTTAAATTATTGTGTATTTATTTATCTTGCACTGATTTAAAATTCATAAGTACGATTCATGCATCATGATTAATTCACATGTTAATTAACTTCCTCCTTAAAAGTGGTTTATGGGTTAGGATATACCACACCTATTCTTGCTAGCCCGTAATATCTTTGCTAATCCAAACTCACCTTCTCCAGCTGGCACGTACCAAGCTCACCGCTCGCAAGATGACTGGTCCTAAGGGAGTTCTGCGCCACCAGCTGGCGCCACGTGACGGCGAGGCCTCTGGCAGCAGCCGCCCCCACCGCAGCTGAAAGGAGCTCAAGGAGAAGATCAAGCTGCTCACTGAGGATTTCAAGGTGGCCCATCATGACCACTACAGGGATGTGAAGATGGTCGCCGAGCTGCAGCGTGAGGTGGACTGCTTGACTCGCGAGAAGGAGGAGGCTTGGGCCCGTGAGGACGTGGCTCGGGCAAGAGTCCATGAGTTGGAGTTCTACGTCAAGCACATTGAGCACCACAATGATGCCTTGCATAAGGAGATCCACAGGCTCAATGACCAGCTCAACCCCATCCTTGCTCCTTGCGAGGAAGAGCCTGAGTTGGGCATGGTCGAGGGGCCTGGGGAAGAGGTCGAGGAGGCAGTTGATCCCATGGAGGATGTGATCGTGGAGGATGACGACGATGAGGACGTGATCGTCATCGACGACGACTAGACTAGTCATAGGACTAGGAACGTCAGCCTATCGTTATCATTTATGTTGTAATGTTGGTGCTTGCCAAGAACCTTAGTTATGGGTTGGGAACTTTGTTTAAGTCCTAGTCGTGTCTTTTAAGTATTGTTTAAGTGTGGTAATGTTTAAGTGTGTATTGCCACTACGTTCGATTAAGTAATGCTAGTCCTAAGTTCGGTTTGCTATTAAACAGATGCCTGTCAATACCCGTGCGTCTGGTGCTGGAACCACTGAGTATGGAGTTGCTCCCAACCCACCGCCTATTCCACCAACCTTGGCCGATGCCATTGCGGCCTTGGCCAATGCCGCCACAGCGATGGCGCAGAATCAAGGCAACCGTGGTGGGCGTCGTGGCCGCCGCGATGAAGATGAGACCACATACGTGACTTCACTGATACCCATCCACCCGTGTTCACCAAGGCTGATGAGCCCCTGGAGGCCTCTGCACTATGGAGCAGAAGTTTAACTTGATTCACTGCACTGAGATTCAGAAGCCACTGTTTGCAGCACAGCAACTGCGAGGTCCTGCAAGCGCATGGTATGCAAACCTTCTGTCTGATGGTCATCAACTCACCTAGGCAGAATTCCGTGAGGCTTTCCGTGCTCATTACATCCCTGCGGGTGTGATGAAGATGAAGCTAGACCGATTCCTGTCCCTGCAGCAGAAAGAGTCCACTGTCATGCAGTATGTTGGTCAGTTCAATCACCTGTCACAGTATGCCCCTGAGCACACCAACACCAACCAGAAAAAGAAGGACTGCTTTATCAGGGGTCTGAATTATAAGATTCAGAGAAGTCTGTCCAACAACCTCCACTGCACCTATCACGAGGCTGTCAACATTGCCATTGCCTTTGAAGAGAGCGACCGTAAGCACCAAGAGGAAAAGAAGAAAAAGAAGTATGGGTTTTCTGGCGGTCAAAAGCGTCAGAAAATCATTTATCATCCCACTCACCACTCTCGTCCACCATGCCCTCAGCAGCAGGTCATTGTTCGCACTGCTGCTACCTCCTACACCTCCAACCAGCAAAACACCACTCAGCCGAATGCCCTTGGCGTTCGTGTCACCACCCCACAGGTCAACTACAACTATCTTTGCTACAATTGTGGCAAGATGGGGCACTGGGCTCGCAACTGTCCATTCTCGAAGCTGTACAACCAGAATGCACAGAAGGGTCCGGGTGGTCAGCAGCAGCAGGCTCAGTATCGTGGTCATCAGCAGCATGCCCAAAAGGGAAAGGTGGTCAAGAAAGCAGGTCAGGTCTACTACACTCAAGTTGGTGAGATTCCTGAGGGTGAACCCGTCATGATGGGTAGGTTCCCTGTCGCAAGTCATCCTGCAATTATGCTTTTTGATTCTAGTGCATCTCATTCATTCGTCAATCGCACATTTGTCGTCAAGCATGAGATTCCAATTGGGGAAATAAACAAAAATTTCCTTATACATTCACCCGGGGGGCGTATAAGTACTAAGGAGGTAGTGCAACGAGTACCTATAGAACTGGGCGGGCATATATTCCCTACCACCATGATAGTACTCAAAGATCAGGACATAGATGTGATATTAGGCATGAATTGGATGTATCAGCATAAGGCCCTCATCGACAAGGTGAATAGAACAATCAGGGTAAACTTGCCTAATAGTCAAATCCAACTCCTCATTCAACTCCCAATTCCTCAAAGAGCTGTTGGAAGGGTGTGTGCAACTGCAGTCAAAGAAGTGCAGGATATCCCGGTAGTCTGTGATTTTCCGGGCGTGTTCCCCAATGATTTGCCTGGTTTGCCAGCTGATCGTGATGTGGAGTTTTCTATTGAGTTGAAGCCTGAAATAGCACCTATATCTCGTAGAGCCTATAGGAGGCTTCCCAAAGAGCTGGCAGAGCTTAAGGTTCAGTTGCAAGATTTGCTGGATAAGGGTTTCATTAGATCTAGTTCATCTCCTTGGGGTTGTCTTGCTATCTTTGTGAAGAAGAAAGATAAATCCCTTCGACTCTGTATTGATTACCGTCCACTCAACAAGGTCACCATCAAAAACAAATACCCTTTATCTCATATTGACCTACTCTTTGACCAACTAGCTGGAGCCAAAGTATTTTCTAAAATTGACCTTAGATCTGGCTACCACCAAATAAAAATCCATCCCGAAGACATTCCAAAAACAGCCTTTACCACCAGATACGGCCTATATGAGTACCTAGTCATGTCCTTTGGCCTAACCAATGCCCCTGTCTATTTCATGCACCTCATGAACTCTGTCTTCATGTCGGAGCTTGACAAATTCGTGGTCGTGTTCATTGACGACATCCTTGTCTATTCCAAAACCCCTAAAGAATATGCCAACTATCTTCGTATTGTCCTGACTCGCTTGAGAGAACATCAACTCTATGCCAAGTTCAGCAAGTGCGAGTTTTGGTTGGACCGAATTCTGTTTCTCAGACATATTCTATCGGCGGAAGGTGTATCTGTTGATCCAAGCAAGGTGGAAGAAATCTTGAATTGGAAGCCACCAACCACTATACATCAAGTCCGCAGTTTCATGGGAATGGCGGGATACTACCGTCGATTTATCTGGATTTTTCTAGGATATCCAAGCCCATCACCAGCTTTTTCAAGAATCAGGTCAAGTTTGTCTGGTCACCGGAGTGTGAGAAAGCATTTCAGAATTTGAAGAAGTTGTTGACCACAGCACCAGTCTTAGCTCAGCTCGATATTGAAAAGCCGTTCGACATGTACTGTGATGCTTCTGGCACCGGTCTTGGTTGTGTCCTGATGCAGGAAGGTCGAGTTATTGGTTATGCTTCGCGACAGCTCAAGCGTCATGAAGAGAATTATCCCACTCATGACTTGGAGTTGGCAGCTGTGGTACATGCCTTGAAGATCTAACGTCATTATCTGCTAGGTAGTACTTGTAACATCTACACTGATCACAAGAGCCTAAAATACATCTTTACTCAAGAAGAGTTGAACATGAGACAAAGAAGATGGCTCGAGTTGATAAAGGATTATGATATTGAAGTGCGCTACCATCCGGGTAAAGCTAATGTGGTTGCTGATGCAATCAGTCAGAAAGTTCACTGCAACTGTTTGACCGTAAAGCCGTATGACCTATCTTTATGTTATGAGCTGGAAAAGTTAGGCATAGAAATAGTTCCACAGGGCAGTCTGGTCAACATCAGCATTGAAACACCTATCCGTGAGCAAATCGTTGCTACTTTCTCAAAAAGGAAGCAAAGGAATCAAGCACATTAAGGAGAAAGTACAAGCTGGAAAGGCGAATTATTTTAGAATGGATGATGAAGGTGTGGTATGGTTCAAGAATCGACTTGTAGTCCCAAAAGTTCCTGAGTTACGTCGCATGATCCTCGATGAAGCGCATTTGACCAGATTCTCAATTCATCCAGGAAGCAATAAGATGTATCAGGGCTTAAAGTAGAAATTCTGGTGGACTAAGATGAAGATAGAGATTGCTCAGTATGTAGCAAGATATGACACGTGCCAAAAGGTGAAAGCTGTGCATATGAAGCCAGGTGGGGAACTACAACCTTTACCTATTCCCACGTGGAAGTAGGAGGATATTAGTATGGATTTCATCGTGGGTTTACCCAGAACATCCCGAGGCTTTGATTCCATCTGGGTTATTGTGGACGTCTCACGAAACAAGCTCATTTCCTACCAGTCAAGAAGGATTACAGGGCATCGACGTACGCAAAGCTTTATATAGAAAACCTGATGAAGCTACATGGAGTGCCGAAGACCATTGTCTCCGATCGAGGTACCCAGTTTGTCTCCAATTTTTGGAAGGCTTTTCACAAGTCATTAGGGACAATACTTCTGCATAGCAGAGCATACCATCCGCAGACTGATGGACAGACCGAGAGAGTTAACCAGGTACTTGAGGATATGTTGAGGGCTTATGCACTCAACTACACCAACACGTGGGATGAGTGTTTAGCATTGGCAGAGTTCTCGTATAACAACAGCTATCAAGAAAGCATCAAGATGGCTCCGTTTGAAGCAGTTTACGGTCGTAGGTGTCATACTCTGTTGAATTGGTCTGAACCATGAGAAAGATGGTTTTATGGAGTTGACTTGGTCAATGAAGCCGAAGAAAAGGTTCGACTGATACAGGAGAACTTGAAGGTGCACAGTCATGTCAGAAAAGTTATGCCGATCAAAGGCGCCGACCGTTAGCATTCAAGACTGGAGATTATGTTTACCTGAAGGTTTCGCCAATGAAGGGGGTCAACCGTTTCGGAGTCAAAGGTAAGTCAGCCCCACGATATATTGGACCATTTCTGATTATTGAACGTGTGGAAAATGTAGCTTACAAGCTGCAATTGCTGGAGCACCTCTCTGAAGTGCACAATGTATTCCACGTGTCGCAATTGATGAAATGTCTTCGAGTGCCCGATCAAGTTATTGATGTCGAAGGAGTGGAACTTGAACCGGATTTGACATGCTCCGAGTAACCGATTCGAGTCTTGGATCGAAAGGATCGTGTTACCCGAAGAACTACAACTAGGTGGTACAAGATCCAATGGAGTCAACATTCTGAAGATGAAGCTACCTGGGAATCAGAGGACTATCTTCCCGAGAACTTCCCTGAGTTTTTCGTTACCTTGTAAACGTAAAATTCCCCATCGTGTAATATGGAAACCTTTCTCACCCGTTTAGTGATCAAGTTAGATTTAGTTTGCCTTGACACATTTTCTTTTCCTTTGCTTAGTCTTAAGTCTTAGTCGTGTATCAAATCTCGGGATGAGATTTCTTTTAGGGGGAAGGCTGTAATACCACTGGTATTATTATTAATTAATCTGCCATGTCATCATGTTTAAATTACTTGCATGCATCTGATTGTGCTTAGGGCTCATAGAGTGGTTTGATTGTGTTTGGTAATGACTGTGCAATTAAACCTATGATTGGGAATCAAAAAGAAAAATTTAAAAGAAAAATCAAATTAAGCCCTAATTAGGCCTCAAAAACCTAATTCAAAAACTATAAGGAATCTGATAAAAGTGTCTTAATAAAAGTTATAAATCTTTTAAAATGAAACAACATTTATGTTTTGGAGATTTTGAAGTTATATAGTGGAAATTTAAATTAAACTCAAAACATGCCTTGAGATTTGAATTTGAAATATCATTTGAAAAATTATGAGGAATCTTACCAAACACCCATAATGAAAGTTGTAGAGCTCCACTAATAAAACAACTTTTATTTTTATAGAAATTCGAGTTGTTGAACAAAATTTGGAGAATTTGATTGAACTGTATTTGAAATTTAAAAACCCCTTTTACCCCCTTTTGAATATTTTCAAAACCAAGCAGAATTTGAATGTAGTTCAAAAAGCAAAAATGTTCTTCACAAAATTCTGTGCAACTTTTATTTTCGATTTGCTACAAGAACTAGGGAGATCATTGCACATTTAGGGTTTGACCTTAGGGGGAATCTACAGTACCGGACCCCCCTTCCTCTGCCGGCGCAATCAGCGCGCGTGCGCCGCGCCGCGCTCCGGCGTCGTCCGGCCGGGGCAGGGCCCTGTAGCTATCGAGCAGCGAGCACAGGGGGCCTCGGACTTCGCCCGAGCTTATCGCCTCCTTCCCTGTTCTTAAAAGCGACGAGCACTTCTTCTTTCCTTCCCTCCCCTTCTTGGTCGCCAGCGTGGTCTCACGGTTCGAGGCGAAATTGGCGCTATACCCTCCACCACTGCCCAAATTCGAGCTACTGCAAAACCCACCGCTCACTTGCGACTCGATTTCGCCTATTATCCTAAGCTGTAGTGCCTAGGGTGTGCGGGAACGTCGTCGTCTTCCTCGTGGGCGGTCAGAGTGCCGCCGCGAGCCTCGTCGACGTAGCCAGCCACCTCGGGTGAGCTCTGGCCCCTATCCTTTTGTGTTTTGGCTTCCGTGTGGCCTTGGGGTACTCATGCGCTAGGTGGTTTCTCTTTTGGTGCCCTAGGGTCGCCGGAACAGGACTTCGCCGTTGGGGTCGAGCCATTGCATCCGCCACCGTCGTCACGCTCGTCGCTCCGCTCCTTCTCAGCCGCAACCAGCTACCGATCTAGGACCGTGGTGAGCTCCTGAGTTTCTCCACTCCTTTTTCCTAAACTCTACCGCATCTTACCGGCTGGAACAGTGTCGCCGTGCCGTCGCGTCCGCCATGGGTGAGTTTGAGCTCGTCGGAGGCGCTTAGGGTAAGGGCTAGGTGTGCTGGGGTGTTCGCTAGGCTCTAGGGTCCCTGTTGGCGCATGTGGTTTTATTGCTGGGGTCGCCAGTGGCGAGATCCGAGGCGGGCCGCCGCGTGCGCGCGAGAGCTCGGTCGGAGGAGGAAAAGGGAGCTAACAGCGGGGTCCCGCTTGTCAGCGTCCCTGTGAGAGGGTGAGCGCGCGTGGGCGAGCTCGTGGGCCGCGCTGGGCCGGCCTGTGGTTAGCTGGGCCGCTCGGGCTGCTTCGTTTTCCATTTTCCCCGGGGATTTATAATGACTTTTCCATTTCTATTTTAATTGAATAGTGCTACAGTTTGATATTTTTGTGTGAATTAAATTGCTGCATGAAAAATTATGAAAATATTTGTGGTTGCTCTCTGTGATGTGTAGTATTTTACAAAAATATCAACTGTAGGATTTGAGTACTTTTTGTATGAACCATAAATCTATGTTTTAATTATTAAATGCAATTTTGTGCAATTTTAATTAATTCTCTGTAACTCTAAAAACCATGAAATTTATTTTTGAGCTATTTAGGATAAAAATCTATCTGTTGGTAAAGTTTGGGTTCATTCAGAAGTAATTTAATTACTGGTTAATTAATATAAATATAATTGATTAATTAAAAGTGATTAAGTGACATTGATTTAGGGTTTGTGTGATTTTATGGTTGACTGTGATCTTAGGTCAAACACCCTTGTGACCTAAGGCATTTATGAAATAATTACTTTGAATAGGTTGTGGATGATAGTAGTGTTTAAAGATTGTTTTATTTGTTATTTCTTGTACCCGTATTATTGCATCGTATTCATGCATTCATCATTGCATACGTGTAGTGACCGGAGATCAGGAGGTGAAGACCGAGGTGACTTTCGAAGAGCCTACTCCTGAGCTGGTGCAGGGATTTGACATCTGTGGCACAGACCCCGACCCCACTCTTTTTGCAATCCAAGGCAAGCCCCGGTGTATTAGTCCCTCCTTGTTATTTATAAATGTTTATCACTTGAGTTAATCTATTGCATTAGGTTAATAGGAGTTGAGTGATAACCTATTTATGCATTACCTTTCCTTGACCACTTATCATAACCTGAGAACCTGATTTGTCTAAAGTGTTGAAAAATGCTTAGTCATGCTTAAATATTAGCTTTGCAAAAATGCTATTTTAAACTATGATGATATGTAAAGAATGAATCATTAAAGGAAATGGTATGGTCCTGGTCGTTGTTAGTGTACTTTTCCAGTCCATTATCATCAACGGGGATGGGTTTTCCGTTTGGTGGTCATATGTCTAGGTTAGAGTCCCAACTTATCGTCGCCAGCGGAAAAGGGATGTGAAAACCGGGTGGTCACCAGTGTACTTGGGTTAGAGTCCCAATGCATGGTGTCCAACGAAAAAAAATTAGGGACCATTCGTTATCGGCCTGCTGTGACCGAGACTTTGCAACTAGCCACATACTCTGGGAAGCCCTATCTCCGGTGGCTCTATTGCTTGAACTGAGAACCACGCAATGGGAGTGGAGAGATGGCGAGAATAGCGTGTACCCTCGTGGCCGGCGTGCCTGGAGACGAGAGGAGTACTGTGGTCTCGGGTGGCGCAGGACTAGTTCAGGGATAGAAAGGCCGTGGTAGATGGGGTTGGCATATGCAAGCTTAGGTGCTACATATGCAATGTGGATTGGGATCCCCAGCTGGGTACTTAATCGATTCGAATCGTCGTTGCTCCTCGGTTATGGAGACTTGATCCTCACACCTACATCGAATAGTGGTTCGAAAGTAGGATGCTTTTGTGAATGAATAAGTAATTGGAATTAAAGGATAGATGTGAAAGAACTGAGAACTATTGATGTTGATTATAATAATATTGAGTAAAATACTGAAAGCAGGATTAGTAATGCTTTTTCCGTAAAATACTTTGACTCTTGCTGAAGACTTACCTTGACTCCCTCATCCTGCATTCCTGAGTCTCATTCCTTTTTCTTGGTCGGGTAAATCTTGCGGAGTACCCCAGTACTCAGGGTTTGTTAACCCCTGTTGCAGGAAATCAGCAGTCGGAGGTTTGTCTTGCCCCCTGCTGTGTGACAATCGTGCAGGAAGGAAGTGAGAAAGAGTAAAGTGAACCCGTGGCAGGGTTCGTGTTCTCAATTATCTAAGTATGTTGTATTGTTGTCCCACTGCTACCAACTTCTAATTATGATTTGTAATAACTGCACTTAAATTCTATTTGGACAACTGGTTTGTAATCAATGTACTTTATAATCTTTCCGCGCTTTTACTCTGATGTATTTTATTATGAAATGTAGTAATTTTGTAATGGCTTCACAATGGGATCCTGTCGGAGAATATGGGTGCTTATGTAGCCCGGCAGAGCCTTCTAGATCATCTGGGACACGGGCCCGGCTATCAGAGGTCATTAGTGACAATGACAGGTGCCTGTGGGCCATGTGATTTAGACGGTTCTGTTACAGTCTCTCCCTTCCTTTCTTTGCAGGCAAACAACACTTCATTTGTTAGGTTTGGTTTGAAATTTCGAAGTTCCTAGCTTCAACTAGGCGTTGTTATTGAGAACATGGAAGTGAAAGATGAAAATGCACCAAACCGTCACTAGCACTATACTAGGTTTTAAGTTTCTAATGTTTTATGTTATTTTCATGAGAATCATGTACTATATTCTACCATACTTGAGAATTTCTAGTTTTTCTGTGGCATGTGTATATATATATAGACTAAAGTATAGTTATTAGTGTTTCGTCATTGAAAGTTTGCCCTAGTCTTCGGCAAATCCTGGGTCCGCCACTGGTTTTCCACAACCACTTGAAGATGGGATCAGCTTGGGTATGACCTGTTAACAATCTGTATGCTTTTGAAGAGGAGAACTGGGTTGAACCCCATCTATCAATTGGTGTGTCGAGCACTAGAGTAGATAGTTCAATCTGAAGTTCTTGTAACTGATCATAGGCTTCTATTGAGATCGGCAGGCTGAAAAGATCTGATAAATCAGCAAATGGGTGTGCTTTACTTAGGCTTATCCTCTTGTGTTTTGCAAAGGAGTATAACTCTGGAAACTGAAGTTTTCTGACTTGGCCATTCCAAAAATCTTCCCACAGCAGACATGATTTCCCATATGAAACCAAAACACTTGCCATACCCTTATACTTGTCTAATAATTTTAGAACGTCCCGCCACCAAAATGATCCCTTTGGAGATGTAGAGTTTGGCAGCTTGTCATATCTATAGT
Source organism: Eremochloa ophiuroides (assembly GCA_038502445.1). Taxonomy (NCBI): domain Eukaryota; kingdom Viridiplantae; phylum Streptophyta; class Magnoliopsida; order Poales; family Poaceae; genus Eremochloa; species Eremochloa ophiuroides. The sequence continues at coordinate 3,491,478 of JAHLJS010000004.1, read as the reverse complement.
GCTTCTCCCAAATCAGTCTCACCCAAGGCAGGTCACTTCTATTGAAGAATTTATGCAAATGCTTGAGTAGCAGGGCTTCATTTTGAGTTTGTAGGTTTATAACTCCTAACCCACCTTCATATTTTGGGATGCATATCATGGGCCAAGCAGCCTTTGCAACTTTCCTAGTATTTTCATCTGCACCCCTCCATATGCAAGACTTTCTAAACTTGTCAATCTGTTTTATTACTGTTTTTGGCAAGGCAATAGAGCACATGGAATAGGTTGGGAGGGCTGACAACACTGAATTATTCGGCTCCAATCTGCCAGCTTGACTAAGAGCAACTCCAGCAAGGGCACCCAAATCAGGGCCTCTACTTTAGATTTGAGTGCGCTCCCCTACTTTTGTTGGCCCAACAAATTTATTCTACTCCAGCAGCAACACCAAAATAAAGGCCCCTAATCCATATCTGCAGACTATGACACGGGGGACCCACAGGTCATTGAGTCAACCTTTCTTCCCCATCCTCTTCATCCCGTGGCAGAGGGAGGCATGGCCGAAGATACACCAGCCGGTGGAGCTCGGAGGAGAGAGGTGTACCAGCCGGTACTGTGCCCATGCGCTCGCACTCGCCGGAGCTACTCTGGCGCCGCTGCACGCTCGAGCTCGGCAGAGGAACCACTCGCCAGAGCTACTCCGGCGCCACCCTGCTCGCACCGCAGGGGCCGCGCCGCTCCCATCTGCCGTGCGCTCGCCAGAGAGGGGGCGCGGCGCGAGCAGGCGGGAGAAGGAGGCGTGGCGTGAGCAGGTGAGGAGGAGGCGCGCTCGCCCGGGTGGAGGGGCGCGCTCGTCAGAGCAGTATGGCAGCCGACCGTGCGCTCACGGGAGAGGGGGCGCGACGCGAGTAGGCGAGGAGGAGGCACGTAGCCTGGGTGGAGGGGCGCGCTCGGCGGAGCCGGGTGGCAGGGGCCGACCGCACTCGCCGGAGAGGAGGGGGCGTGGCGCGAGGAGGTGAGTTCTGTGCGTGCGCGTGTGCGAGAAGGATGCGGCCTCAGCTATTGGGCCAACAGGAATTGGGGCCGGGGTGGGGATTTGGGTGCCCTGCCAAATATTGGTCTGTAGTAGGGGCCCTGCTGGAGTAAATTTTTTTGTCTGAGACCCCATATTTAGCTATGGGGGATCAGGTAGGGGCCCTATTGGAGTTGCTCTAAGGAAAGGAGAGACATAGTTTAATCTTGGTTCTTTTCTTCGTTAAAGTTTGGATGCTGGCGGAAAAAAGAAAGGCGCGACCAGGCGATTCGTACCTGCAAACTGCTGCCTCAAAACTGTGTTTTCTTCTTTCAAGTATGGAGATGCTGGGCAAAAAACATTCGACAAATTGGCAACAAAGGGATTCCAACCTGCGACCTGATGCTCCAGAAGAGGGTAAGGTAAGAGCAACTCGACTCTCTAAATCTTTTGTAAATCTGAGGAATAGAAATTTTGATGAAAAATTATCGTTCAACAGCTTGTCTAAATGGTTATCCAAATATACTTATCTTCTATTCTGCATTTTTCGCTAGCCAAATATAGAAGACGGGAATGGCTTTCTAGAATGCGCATGAGATATAGGACCGTTAGAGAGTCCAGAGATATAGAAATCGATTTTTATGCAAATGATTTTCAAAATAATAATTTAGAAAGTGAGATTTAGAAAGACTCTTGGAGATGCTCTAACCACTGGGACAATCTTCTACTTGTGTATTGCTGGTATTTTTAACGTCATCATTATTTAATAATATTAAAAAGACATGCTACTTAAATTAACATGTCATTAGCAACTAGCCACTTGTCTCTCACCAACATCACTAAGCATTGAACTAGGTTGTCATCCCTAATTATATTAGCTAGGAATAAAGTATTAAATGAATCTATTATTTCGTGTGACTAGACAGAAATAAATATAAGAATATGAACTAAAGGACAATTCTATAAGCGGACAGATAATTATACCATTATAGCATTTTACCTAGAGTACACCAGGTTATCGATTTATATTTATATCACTGGGAAGGTCTAGTAGGATTTAAATTATATCTACAACTTATACTGCTAATGTAAAAGATAAACCATAACTATAATCCTACTCATAGCAGGGATAAGTCACATGACAAAGATATATAAGATAAACATGATCAGTCATCATCATAAATAGGTAAATATCAGAGCTCATCTAGTCATAACAATAGCTAGCCAATGGATAGATAAAGGAATTAATATCTAAAGTAATTCAATAACTACATCAATGAATAATATGATTAGTGCAATTACATCTAGCAATCATTATTTAGCTCTACCTATATCTTGATTAAATGTAAAAGAGCATCATCTAATGAGGATATTAAGACATAAGGGTCACCTCTTTCGTGACCGCGCTCTGCTCGTCCTACGTACGGGAGGGTGGACTACAGAGGAATCAACGTAGGTGTCACCTACGCGAACTACCACACGACCCGGCACATCAGAGTGCACTCGCAGATAAGCAAGATACTTAAACACCACATCTACATACTGCCAATCATTCATTCATGATATCTCTGGACGAACGCTATACGAGCAAGTACATAAATTCAATAGGATCAAACTAACTATGCTAGACATATAATCAAAGTGAACAATGACTATTGCAATTAAAAACATATATAAGATTAAGAACAATATTTCTCAAATCATAATGTTGAATACAATAAGAGAAAAGAACTAGAACTGTACCAAACTCTACGCTCCAGACAGACGCCAGGGGCTTCAGATCCCGCTGAAGATGTAGAACTCCTCTACTTCTACTCTAACTAGGCTAAAGCTATGAACTAGAGAGGCTCTGATGAATTAGAGAGGCTTTGGATGGCTTGATCTCCAAATGACTTGATGCTTCAGGGAGGGGGATCTGCCCTTTTATTTATAGCCCGGTGGGGTGCACGTGTGTCGTAGGATCAAACCGAGTTAAAACAAGGACCGAGATGCATCGTTGGAGGCGGTGGAAGAAGACTCCGGAAGGCGGCGGCGAAACCCTAGGGGGCGCCGCCCGGCCCCACCCCAGGGCCGGTCGGCCCCACCTGGTAGGGGTTCGGCCCCAGTTTGCTTCGGGTGCCTTCTACACTCTTCCCACGTCCCGATGACGATGTTTCCTTCGCGGTTAACTTTCGTGTCTTTTATGCTCTTTAACCCTTCTTTTATGCTTTTCTGGAATAGCCACCTGGAAAATACAGAACATGCAAAACTCGTGTAAACTGTCAGTTAAAACCCTAGACTAGTGTGTATTCATGTATCCTTTGGTGTGTAAAGTTCTAATAAAAGTTGACGTTATCTACCGTCAACAACACCCCCAAGCTTACCTGTTTGCCAGTCCCTTGGCAGGCAAACTAAGCCTAATTTACCAAAGTATTTGGATCAGGAGTTGCTACAATGCTTTCATACTTTCCAAGTACACATGCTTTAAACATAGATTCTTCACCGGATTAGACAAACTGCTCTAACTCTTGAACTTGCCCATTTTACCTTTAACTACGGGGTTTTACAGCTTTCGCATAAATCTTGAGCAATCGAAAGATAGACCAATCAAGGTCTTCACAGTACTATTATTCCGGAGTTTTGCAAATTTTCAAAATAAAACTCAGAGTTTAATTGTATGACAATCTCAAGTCCCTCAGTATCTGTAGTATTTATGGATCTCACCGAGGCATTAATGATGTTATGCCTTCCTACAACTAAGGATTATAGTGGAGCTTATAGGAGTGGCAATAACAAGGATGAGCATACTTGCAGTTCATATATTGTAAAGTCAAACAATGGATCCACAGAGAGTCAAGGCATACAATCAAACCAATATGTGTATGTGTATGGAATATAGTGGATTGGTGTATATATGGTGGTTAATCCTAATTCTACTTTTGCTCTTTGAAAATAATTCACTCTCCCTTTTTTTTGGAACTTAGAATTTTCGCGGGAAACATGGGCTATCTTTATTCTCTTTTTTCTTTCTCTCTCTCTCTCTCTTTTACAGGAAGGCGGGCATCTAAGTACCCATTGTTTTAATTGCTGGAACACTTGTCCATCTTTTACTTACTTTTCTTTTTTCAACAATTTTTGCATAGCCACATGCATCCTTTGAATATAAATAGTTGGAGAGATAATGATAAGAACTTAGAGCAATTAAACAGGGGCTGTCCTATGGGGTACATATTTTTTGGGTGTTTACTCCCAGTGTAGGAGAGAACATTTTTAAGGTGGATCTAGATGAAAGTGGAAGATGATTGCGCTTACTCCCAGAGTAGGAGTAATGCAAATGTGGGTGGAGTGTGTAAGTGATCTTGGTTTTAAAAGCATGACAAGACTCTCATAAGGTATACAACAAAAGTTGACTGAACTCACTGCAAAGCAAGTAGCATAAATCTGCAAAGGTTTCTCTATCTCTAAATATATCATCTTTGGCTTTGGTAGGAACTCACACTTTGTCATACAATAGCTTATCATGTAGGATTTTTAAATTTTCAAAATAAATCTCCAGAACTTAGTATTGCTAGGAATAAGATAAATAGCAGCTCAATCTTCATGAATCATATCAATCAATCACCTAGACTTAGCTCAGTCATATGCCTCCACAAGTTTTAGGTTCAGAGTAAATTCTTAAGTCAAAACAGCAATATCTAAACCTCGGGAGAATTCATGGTTTGAAAACTAGACACTTGAAAAGTATTGTGGCAGAGAAACTATTCATCATCTCCAAGACAAAATTTTAATGTTCATCAGTTTTAATTAACTCTAGCCTAGACTGACTCTAAACATACTCTAATATATAGCTAAATATTTATTTGGTTTTCAAATTTTATCTTACGAGCTAACTCACGCGAAAAGCGATATAATAATAAGGTGGAAAACTTATACTTAGCTGGATTTTAAATGGAGGGTGCCCTCCCCCAAGCTAGATGTTTGACAGGGTCTTTGATGTTGCAAATTGAGTGATCCTTCTGGGAGCAGGTGTATTGGCAGCGTAAGGGCGTCGGGTTGACTAGCTCTTTGATCTTGTATTTTCCTGTGAAACTCAATTGCCAACAAAAATACCAAATCTCATGGGGAGGGGTTAGGTTTAGTACCACTCCATGGTAAATGATTGATTTTATATTTCCAGCAGAAATTTCCTAATTGGGTGGACCTTCATGTGCCCACATATTTTTGGGGTTTGTAAAAAGTGTGGACCTTCATGTGCCCACATATTTTTGGTATTTTTGGATTTTCTTATGGTACTATGGTGAACCTTCATGTGTTCACATATTTTTGTTACTTTATGACTTTATAAAACAGATTCGATAATCGCATAGGTATAGTTACCTAATAACTAGGGGATGCTCCTCCCCCAAGCTAGATGTTTGCAATACTTAGTATTGATGATCTTTAGGGCGAGCTTGCCAACAGTAGTCCTAGTGGGCTCCACTGATGGACTCACTCATTAGTCATAATCGTTCCTGCATAATTATGCTCCAGAAAGAAAACCAAAACTCGAGGCTCGAATTTAAGGGTTAGCGGTCAGCCAGATGAGTAATTGATTATTCTAATGAGCTAATATTAGTTGGCAGATTCTAACAGGATTCTTCTTTTTAGATTTTCTATTTTGTGATGCAGTAAAATAAATATAGATTCTATTTTATTTTTATTTTGATGTCACCACAAAAAATATTCCTACGGGGTTACCATAAGTCTACTTACATGGGGCTTTAATATTTTTGATGCAATAAAAGCTATACAATTTTTTTGTCTTTCTTTTCAATGCACTAATAAAGCGGTAAAGATTTTTATTTTGTTTTAATATGCAGAAAGATAAATATGCATGGTATGTTTGTATTTATTTTTAGGCCACCATGATGAGTACTCCTACAAGTTTTATACCACAAGGGTTTCACATGGGGCTTCAAGTTTTTAAGATGCATGAATACAGCTTAATGCACGCCTATTCACTCTTGTCATTTTCTATGCAAAGCTAATGCAGAAGAGTAAACCTACTTAAGAGAAAATAATTCATGCAATGCAGAAAAGCAAAAATGAATAACTACCGATGTTACCTTACGGCGAGGGTTCGATGTTTTGAGTCTTTTGAATTGGACTCCTCCTTACAGTGATTCATTAGTCAAGTACTTTGCTTTGCTCTTGAAGTGGTGCCTCCACTAGTGGCTCCCAATGGTGGTGCCATCTTCTTCCTTTCTTTTGTCAGCATACGAAGCCAATCTTATGTGCATCATTATTACTGGTTGAGAACTTCCACTTATTGAATTTGGGGGATTGTCTCCCCCACACTTTGATTGAAGTGTGTTCTGCCCAAAAAGACAAGGTAGAGATCAAGTGCATGGGCTCTGCTGGTGGGAAAACACCAACAGAACCAGAAATTTATTCATTCTCTAACCTTGGGCACAATAAGATTGATGTTATTCATATTGTTCATTTATAACATGGGTGAGAATACAGAAGTATAAATATGGTATTTAAACTTGTGAGATAAAGAGTGAAGTTACTTAACCGTTGGAAAGACCGTTCATCTTTAAAATTTTCATGATGACTATTATTTTCCAAGAATAATAGACGAAGTAATTCTAGCTTACTTGGTTAACACTGGGATCAAGAGAATAGCACTACGGAAAAACTTAGAGAACAAATCATGTTGAGTTAATCAGGTTGATCAATTTAAGTAGTAACTCTAACATGGTTGTATTTTTCATTTATTGCATACCAAGATCAAGAGGAAATTAATAACCACTTACCTTAAGATGTTACCTTCATCATTGGAGCATGATAAAGGGTAGATAAAATTCAATGGTCATTTCCTTCATTGCGTCTTGAGTTGTTCATTAGCATCTTTTCTTTTACTTTGTTCTCACTCTTCAGGCCTCCTGTTTCTCTCATTATATATATATATTTCTCTGCAAGGGCATAGTAGACAACACATACCCAAAGGAATGTTCAATTTAAAGTACAGATAGTGTTTGCCAAGGTTAATTTATAACTTTAGTTTCAAATGATTCATCATTACTTCATTCAAATTTTTTCAACAAGGTTAAGGTAAAGATATTATTTGAAAAGTACCTTCAACCTCAACTTCGTTCTATGAATAGTCTCCTAATAGGATTTAAACATTTTCATATGGGAGAGGTGAGTCTATATATACAACCAAATTCTTAAGGTAAAGATAGTATGCTTTGATCTCATAGTTATGTTCATGTAATATTCTGAAGCATACTTATAATAGAATAAGGAAGTTTACAAGACTAAATATATTTATTCAAATAGAACCAAGAATGTGTATGGTGAACCAAAAAGAGCATTTTTTTAATTTATTTTAATTGTTAGCAAGTTAAGTTTGAGCATGGCATAGGGTAGGAGTGACCAAGACAAATTAGCAACATGATATAAGATGTTGATTGTAATTAAATATTACATGAGGCTTGGACAAACGTACCTTATGTCTTCATCCTTATAAATAAGTGGTGACAGACTTACTTGAAAGAGGAGGCTTATCCGGTTCATCTGTTGGTGAAAGCTTGTGGTCTACTGATCTTTGCCTTTTCACCATCCGATGAAAGTACAGATAATTACATGCTCTTCACTCATCAACCTTTTCTTGATTTTGATTGAATTGCGGTTGATGAGTTTGGGTCCACTGGAGGTGCAAACTCAAGTTCCTCCCTGGTTGTCTTTGTCTTCTATTGGCATGGCAACGAGTTGTTCTTCTTTAAGTGACTTGCCAGCCGTCTTGATGGTCAGGGCGGGGAACTTCTTTGATGTTCAAGTAAAACTTCATCTCCAATAGATTAAGGATATTTTTTCTGCAAAATATAAATGGACACATACCCGAGGGAATATAACAAAATTAAAATACAGGTTTTGTTGTCCATACGATTTTGTGATTTTCCTCTATGCTAACAAGATGATATATGGTTTTAAAATTGTTTAGCATAGATTGTGTCTATTGTGTTTTACATTGTTGTTGCTACATTCTAGCATGGTTCAAAACAGAGATAACTTGCAATGAAAAATAAATAAATAAACATTAATACTCACAGTTCTTCCTCTTATAAAGAATGAGCTGGGTCTTCTTGTGCAAAGTCATTACTGCCTTGATTCATCTTCGGTGTGAACTCATCTCTTGACTTCCTCAGATTTGATTCAAAATTTTCCTGCAGGGGTTAGTCCGACAAAATATCCGATGTCTACTATAGCAATTTCTAATTCAATAACCAAACCAAACTCCATGTCTAGCTTTAGTTAAGGAAGGCATTTTAACCTAAGCACCACGCTTAATTTAAAAATGTAACAACCCGGGTTCTCGGTAAACCAAAAATACGAACTTTTTAAAAATTTTCCTGTAATTGTGAGAAGCATGTAGTTACTGGATGAACGGCAATTAAACCACTAATAATTCGTTGCATTCATATAGTATTGTTTGTAGATATGTGTCCATATTGTGAGTCGGTTTCCGGCGTCGAGTTTTGTTTTGCATCGGAGCGCACAAGTCCATAGCAATTTCCTTTCATCCCTTGCGGGACTGTCTCAAATCTCTATGTAATTCCCCCAAATTCCTCTTGACAGTAAAAGGAAAATCCTTTTCCTTTTTCCCCTCCCTCCAAAAATTCCTTTATGAGTTCTATGCAAAGTCTCCTAGCCAACAGAGCCACTCAATCCTAATTCCATTTGCTAACCATCTTGTGCTTGCACGTGTAGCAACCTTCTCAGCTGCATGCTCCTGTAGCTTGGGCAAATCCCCTCTCGGCACACACCAAAGGTTGGTGGCCTTGCCTGGGCAAGTTAACTGGGTGCATAATATAAACCATGCATGCTCCTGTACTGCACCACTAATCACGTGAGCACCTTCCAAATCCATAGCATGCACGTATACAAGCTAGTTGAAGTCCAGCTCCCTTTGTGTTCGTTGCCCCACGAAACGAGACCATGCAAGCTTCAGCGTATGGATACGAACTACTCCGTCATAAGCTCGTACACGCACAGGCTCCCGTTTTCCTTCCCTAGTCAGTGCTGAGCACCCTCTGTGCAGCGTAGCAGCAGCCCACTCACCCTCACCGGCCCACGCATGCGCGCAACGGCCCACCATCGCCTTGGCCCAGCCGGCCCGCTCGCGTGTCCCCTGCCCAAACCCTAGGCAGAAGCGTCCTAGCGCCTCCCAGCCACCACCGCCGCCAGGACACGACGCGCGCGCGCTCTGCCCACCTGCTCCGCCTCCTGGATGTGCGACGCGTGCCCTTCCGCGGCACGGACGACGAGGATCGACGGCCCCAACTCGGAACCCTAGCTTGCCCGGTATATAAAGGGAAACCGCAGCCGCCGCGCCCTGTTCATCTTCTTCCTCCGGACGCCGCCGCCACGCCCAACGTCCTCATGCCACCGTCCCGACCAGCGCCCCTCACCGTGCGCCTCTGCTCGCCCCGCGCAGCCGTCCGCCGTGCTCGTGCAGGCGCCGTGCTGGAGCCTCCACGACGACGAACCTCGCCACCGGGACGCACTGCAGCAGCAGACCGCGACGCCAGCCGAAGATCCTGCACCGAGCACCACGCGTCTAGGGAGCCGCGTCGAGCTTTTCTTTGCTGCGGCACTGAACCACCGCGACGCCCCTGCTGCCGAGCCCGACCCGCCGTGATGCATCGCCGCCGGAGCCACCTCATCCTCGACGTACATGTGATGCGACAAGGAGAGCCATCGGCGCCCAGGCGAGCTGCTCGCCACCACGAGCTCCTACCCTATCCTGTTCGTGCTCACGCCACGTGAACGCGAGCACCAGCGCCACCATCGACACTGCCGCGAGCTCCACTAGCACCGTTCCGGAGCTTCCACAACGAGCAGTAGCAAGTCGCAACCACCGAGCCAAGCCACCGCGGCAAGTAGAAGCCGAGCAGCTGCCTCCTGCTCGAGACCGGCGATGACAACATCAAGCACCGCGCCGCCTCTGTGCCGTGCCGCTGCTGCGTGACCGGAGCTGCGCCCTCCTACGACACCGCGAACGCGTCCTTCTCAGCCACGACATTGCTTACCTCGTCGGAGACCCGCAGCACGACCCGCCGGAAGCCGGCCACCCGCAGCACCCCATCCTTGATGGCCGCAGCCTTGCCGAGCTGCAGAACCAGGAGCACCGGCATACCGCGGACCGCTACAAGCTGAGCCGTTTGGAGCACACCCACGTCACCGGGCCTCGCCCCCACCTCGAAGCAGTGCTGCCGGCAACGAGCCCGACCCACGTCAAGTGATCTAGCTTCCGCAAGCCCTCGGTGAGCCACGATTTTCTTCCCTATGGTGGGCACCGCCACCGTGACCGGACCCGCCACAGGAGCCATGGCGTCCCACCTCGGGGACGCGTAGGCCGAGCCCCTCCCGGCTCAGGACACTCGCATGCACGACACGAGACCTTGTTAGCCAAATCGAACCACCGGCGTTCCAAGAACGTCGGCGTGGCCGAGGACTACCCAAACCACCACCGTGATCCCATTCCGGATTTACCTTGTGCCTTGGACATTGAGACTGTCGCCACTCTACTCATGTCACCGAAGGACACGAAGGACGTCGATCAACAAAGGAGAAGATCTCTGGAAGTCTTGCCTGATCGCCCCGACGCGCACCGACGCCCCGTCCAAGCTTCACCGTAGCTACCGTGCACACCGTTGGAACCCGGCCATGCTCTGCCACCTCCTAGCCACTTGTTGCCACCTCCAGCCAGTCTCCGGCCAGCCACAGCCCCGCCCGGCCAGCCGCGACCAGCCCGCAGGAGGCCACGACTAGCCGCGACCAGCCGAAGCAAGCCATAGCAGGCCAGAAGGTACCAACAGCTGGCCCAGTGGGGCCGAAACATGTAGAAGCAAGCCTTGCTACTTTTCCTTTGACACTGGCCCTGTCCGACCTTGTGCCATAGCCCCGTTGCCACATCTTGAGGCCCCATAGATAATGTTGGGCGGTTGGAAAGCCAAAGTGATATATGACGCTGGACTATTGGACCCCTACTCTTACTCCTTGTACGTCTATCCATCATACTGTATCCTATCCTTACGATATGTCTATATCTGTTGTACCCTATCCTTATATTCTATCTGTTGTACCCTGTCCTCACGATCTGTCTGTATCTAAATTTGTAATACAGGATCCATCTATCATAATGCTATGGAATTGTGCTACTCCACAGTCTTATAATGAGTCTTTTGAGTCATGTCATTGGTTCTTATTGCTGGTTGTCGTGTTGTTTGTCTGTGTGCTGTGCCTTCGAGCCGGCTGTGTGATCGTACCTCGTTCGGACGTTGCGATCGCGGGATCTGTTCCGCCATGACCGTAACACCGAGTGTAACCTGACCTCACTCTGTCTCTCGCTGACTTTTCGTGCACAGACCTTCGTATGCTCGTACCTTGCGCGACCGTCGCATTCCTCTGATTCTTGCGGTGACAACCGCATCGCTATGGATCCGAGTAATGACTTAGTGCCAGTGCACCTAGGTCGTGGTACCCTACGAGTGCTTGCGTACTTGCGTCTTTTACATGTCGCACTCTTCTGACGCCCCGTCTATTCCGTGGCGTGTGCGTTGGAAAGAGTAGACCACTACTGTTTTATGCTTCTCGCTCTCTGTTCGTTTAGCCCGCTTTGTTCGATCCCGTCTTACTCACAGTGACTGGATCAAAGACCGGACTGACTTCTTTTGTTAGCGAAGCTATGGTCTATATTAAGATCTCAGACCTATGTAGGTCGACTCGGTCGACCGCTTAAAACCATCTTCACTGAAGGTGTGACTGGGAATATGATATAGATGTGTCTAGCTAACTTTTCTCTCTCTTTCTCTCTTTTGATTCTTGGTGTTTAAACGCTTGTATGATTGTACCCGTTTGAATAACAGCCTTGGTACCCTACAAGTGGATTAAACACTCGCTCTTTATTGCGCAACATCTATTGCTGTTAATTTCTCGTACTTCCCTTCTGATCGCCCGTCCTTCGATCCCTGTCTTCTCCGTGGTGTACGGATCGAAAGATCGTGTGCCGTGGTGTTTGCTGTGGACAAGTTTTGGCCTAAACCATTTATTATAAAGCCATACTGGCTTGGCTGCTACATAAGCTTATGTTTGGCAAACCACCACTCCTGATTCTTTAGCCCGATGACATCGGACATACGCCGAGAGGGCCAAGTCGTGTATCTTTTATTATTTCCCCTGTGTCAATGGATCTTTCTGTGTCCCGTCGTCTTTCGGTGTATTGGGTGCTTTCTGTCTTGTGTCGCTTCGCGGAGTAGCCGTTCCGGATTAGCGACGAATAGAACCGCGGGAGGAGGAGAACATGGACGACGACAGGAGCTGTGGGGTGAAGTGACCCTAGGAGGAGGTGACCCAGCGGATCAACTACACTAACCGAGGAGTGCTCATACCACTACTTCCTCGACAACGCAGGTGTCATGGCAGCACCTTCTTTTAGAGAATCCTATTAGACATTGCATATCTAGAATTGCTAGCGCTTTATCTTTACTCCTTTGCTAGTATATGATGCATGCAACTACCTAAGCCATTATTACACTGTTTGCAAACCACTCTACTATGCAACATAGCTTCGCGCTCACGCTCTCTTATATATTTCTATCTACCTGCTTGCTTGCATATTACATCACCATATTTATTAACTCCACTCGCATTGTATCTGTGATGTGATGCTGGTGGTGAACCTCTGGGAATGGTTTGGTTTCGGATGCCAGACTGGTGGACTATGAGCGTGCTGCGTGTGTCTTGGGTGTGTGGTGAGGGTCGAGTCGACCAAGTGGGATACACGACGAGCTGTGTAAGCAAGTCTTGCCGGGAGTGGCATTTGGGCATTTCCACGAGAGATACCTGTGGCGGGTAATGACTTATGAGGTGGTTCCGGGATGTGCATTGAAGTCCCGTGAATGGAGGTGCCGTGGTGGCACGGGGAGAGTATCCCCTAAGAGAAGATGCCTGCTTGGTCAAACCTAAGAAGGACTAGCACCAGGTTCATGGGAATCATTTACTGCTCACTCGTCTTCGATGGGCGGGGAACGGCTGGACTACTTGGTAGGGCGGTGCCACTACTGCTAGGTTGTAAGGTGATAGGGTGGGCGGTGGCGGATGCAGGAAGTTCCCGCACCGTTCTAGATGCACAGTACCACTGATTGGGCCCGGTACTGCGTCTCCCAGTCTCAGCGTTTCAGTTCATGCCCGAAGTTACCCAGGGCTGAGTGGTAGGGTGGCATCGACCTAGGCAAGCAAGCACCCGGAATTCTGCCTAGATGATTGTACAGCATCGATGATGGCTAATCTTGTGAGTGGTAAAACCTCTGCAGAGTGTATGGTTGATCGATCGATACATATGCCGATTCGTCGGCTATGGACCTTTCCTGTGAAGCTCTGTCTAGTGTAGAGAGCGATATTCTTTTCTCCCCTGGTTGATGATTGTCCGGCAGTGTGCCCGGCGTGGCAGTGTGCCGTTGAGACAGGACCCAAGAGGGAGTTGGGCCTGTCGACTGAGTGCGAGGTGTGGGTGTGAGGTGGCATATGGGTGGAATGATGGATTGGAATGGGAATTGATGAGATGGGTTAAAACTTGACAACTAATATGATATTATTACTTGATGCTACTTTGCATAGGATGCAAACCACAGCCAAATATTAGGATCGCCAGATCCTTTATTTTCTCTTTTTCACTAAAGCTCATCGGTATTGACCATGGCCTGCACATATCTGGCGGTGTGCAGATTACCTGACTAACAGAGATATTGAGATAAGAAGCATTAGAAGGTCTCGTGCCTACGCTCAAGTTTGGTTCAGGAGATGAATATGCTGCGCCATCAACAACTCTGATGATTCTCGTGAAGGAGGAGCCTTCACTCAACAACAAGTTCCGCCAACTCTGATGAAGACTAGATATGCTTCCGCTAGATTAACGATATAATATGAATCTACTCGGTTGATGTATATCTTATATGTATATACGATGTATGGTTGTAATATCAACTGATATATGATAATGTGATGAAATCGAACTCTGGTTTTGTCACATTATATCTCATTCTGTGGATTTTCCCTTCGTGCAAAATCGGGGATGTTTCAAAAAACCTTTGAAAAATACTCATATGGCCGTATGTAGTACCTCCAAACCAAAACTTACTATGACAGACAAAGGTAACATGAAAGCACTAGTAGGGAATTATTCAGGTAGAGATGAAAAAGCATGATCATGATGAGTTTTTTCTTTAAATACTAATCATGAGCCTTCATGTGCTCATATATTTTTCTTTCTTTTAATAAGAATGCAAGTGAGATGAATATATGAATGGAACTAAATAAGTTATGAGTAGAACGAATTTAGAATAAATAGAGTGAATATATGGATTTAAAGTAAACATGCAGTGGAATGCAAAAGGTAAGCACTCATCAAATTTAAAGTCCATGAGCAAGACTTTCTCACATTTATTTGATCCTAATTACCATATCTTACATGATGGAATTTATGAGTGATGTAGCATCTTATTCCCGTCACATGAGATTTGAATTAAATTTTTATGACGTCGACCTTTTTTTCTAATCTTGGATTTATTATGTTTCTTCTTTTTGTGAGAGCTTGCCGGAAGGTCATAAACTGGTCGTTCATTACCCTGAATGAGATATTAAAGTAGACAAAACACGGGTAATCTTGCTTGAGCAGGGGTTAATGGTTATCTCGATTACATTAATAAGTATAAGTCTATCAATATTCTTAATATGCCCAGCTACCTTCCCCGGCAACGGCACCAAAAATACTTGTTGGTATTTTTAACGTCATCACTCTTTAACAATATTAAAAACACATGGTACTTAAATTAACTTGTCATTAGCAACTAGCCACTTGTCTCTCACCAACATCCCTAAGCATTGAATTAGGTTGTCATCCCTAATTATATTAGCTAGGAATAAAGTATTAAATGAATCTATTATTTCGTGTGACTAGGCAAAAATAAATATAAGAATATGAACTAAAGGACAATTTTGTAAGCGGACAGATAATTATACCATTGTAGCATTTTACCTAGAGTACACCAGGTTGTCGATTTATATTTATACCACTAGGAAGGTTTAGTAGGACTTAAATTATATCTATAACTTATACTGCTAATGTAAAAGATAAACCATAACTATAATCCTACTCATAGCAGGGATAAGTGTTGACGGTCGATAAATTCAACTTTTATTAGAACTTTAGACACAAAAGGATACATGAAAATATACTAGTCTAGAGTTTTAACCGACAATTTTCACGAGTTTTGCATGTTCTGTATTTTCTAGGGGTCATTCCAGAAAAGCATAAAAGAGGGATTAAAGTGCATATTATCACGAAACGTAACCGCGAAGGAAACATCATCATTGGAATACTAGAAGCCTCTGGAACACACCCGAAGCGACCAGGGCCCGCATCCTGCCAGAGTGGGGCCGGCCGGCGCCAGGGTGGGGCTGGCCGGTGCCCCCAGGCTAGGGTTTGGCCCCGTCTTCTGGAGTCATCTTCCGCCGCCTCTTAAAAGTCATCTCGGCCCTTTGTTTAAGTCGGTTTGATCTTACGGCGCACGTTCATCCCGCCGGGCTATAAATAAAGAGACAGACCCCCTGGAAGAAATCAATCAATCATTCATCGAAGGCAACAAGTCTTCAAGCCATCAAGAGCCTAATAGTTCATCAAGAGCCTTCTAGTTCATAGTTCTAGCCTAGTTAGATTAAAGAGTAGAGGAGATCTAGTTCTTCAGCGGGATCTGGAGCCTCGACATCCGTCTGGAGCGCAGAGTTCGGTATAGTTCTGGTTCTTTATCTATTATTGTATTCTTCATTATGATTAGGGAAACATTGTTCTTAATAGTTCATATATTCTTGATTACATTAGTCTTTGTCTACTTTAATTATATGTCTAGTATAGTTTGTTTGATCTTATTGAATTCTTGCAATTGCTCGTATAGCGTTTATCCAAACGATCGTTGGGTAGATGATGAACAATGTGTAGACGTGGTGTCTAGATATTCTGTTTATCTGCGAGTGCACCCTGATGTGTCGGATCGTGTGCTAGTTTGCGCAGGTGACAGCTACGTTGATTCCTCTGTAGTCCACCCCCCGTATGTAGGCAAGCAGGCACGGTCGCGAAGTTGGGTGATGACTCTGTTTCACACCTTTCCTAGATGATGTCCTTTGTATGTGATCATGATATAGGAGTAATCTGACAATGATTGCTAGATGTAATTGCACTAGTTAGAGTTATTCATTGATGTAGTTATAGAATTACCTTAGATATTAATTCCTTAGTTTATCCATTGGCTAGCTATTACTATGACTAGAAAGTGCTCTGATGTTTATCTTTATTAATGATGCTTGAGCATACTTATCACCCTATTTATCTTTATTATCTTGTGACCTCTACCTGTTATGAGTAGAGTATATGATATCGGTAACATCACTTATTCATGAATATAGTTGCTATCATTATAATAGATTGTAGTTTATCCAAGTCCTTCCCAGTGGTATAAATATAAATCGAAACCTGATAGAACTCCTAGGTAAAATGCTACAATGCTATAATTATCTGTCCGCTTGCAGAATTGTTCTTGGTTTATATTTATTTATTTATATTTCTGGCTAGTCACATGGAATAATATATAAAACCTTTATTTATTCTTAGCATATATAATTAGGATTGACAACCCAATTCATGATAAAGAATGTTGGTAATAGATAAGTGGCTAGTTGCTAATGATCAGTTAATTAAATACCATACATCTTCTAATCTCGTCCCTAGTGTTAAAGGTTATAAAGTTATATTGGGCGACGTTAGTAGATGTCAACAATAAGTCACATGATAAAGATATATAGGATAAACATGATCAGTCATCATCATAAATAGGTAAATATCAGATCTCATCTAGACATAATAATAGCTAGCCAATAGATAGATAAAGGAATTAATATCTAAAGTAATTCTATAACTACGTCAATGAATACTATGATTAGTGCAATTACATCTAGCAATTATTGTTTAGCTCTACCTACATCATGATTAAATGTAAAGGAGCATCATCTAATGAGGATATTAAGACACAAGGGTCACCTCCTTCGCGACCGCGCTCTGCTCGTCCTACGTACGGGGGGTGGACTACAGAGGAATCAACGTAGCTGTCACCTATGCAAACTACCACACGACCCGACACATCATGGTGCACTCGCAAATAAGCAAGATATCTAAACATCATGTCTACATACTGCCAAGCATTCATCCACGATATCTCTGGACGAACGCTATACGAGTAATTACATAAATTTAATAGGATCAAACTAACTATGCTAGACATATAATTAAAGTGAACAATGACTATTGCAATTAAGAACATATATAAGATTAAGAATAATGTTTCCCAAATCATAATGTTGAATACAATAAAAGAAAAAAACTAGAACTATACCGAACTCCGCGCTCCAGACAGATGCCAGGGGCTTTAGATCCCGCTGAAGAACTAGAACTCCTCTACTTCTATCTAACTAGGCTAAAGCTATGAACTAGAGAGGCTCTAATGAACTAGAGAGGCTTTGGATGGCTTGATCTCCAAATGACTTGATGCTTCAGGGAGGGGGGTCTACCCCTTTATTTATAGCCCAGTGGGGTGCACGTGTGTCGTAGGATCAAACCGACTTAAAACAAGAGCCGAGATGCATCGTGGGAGGCGGTGGAAGAAGACTCCGGAAGGTGGCGGCGAAACCCTGGAGGGACGCCACCTGGCCCCACCTGGCAGGGGTTCGGCCCCAGGTTTCTTCAGGTGCCTTCTACACTCTTCCCACGTCCCGATGACGATGTTTCCTTCGTGGTTAAGTTTCTTGTCTTTTATGCTCTTTAGCCCTTCTTTTATGCTTTTCTGGAATAGCCCCTGAAAAATACAGAACATGCAAAACTCGTGGAAACTGTCAGTTAAAACCCTAGACTAGTATGTATTCATGTATCCTTTGGTGTCTAAAGTTCTAATAAAAGTTGACGTTATCCACCGTCAGCATGTATATTATAGCGTTGCGCTCGATGTTGTCATGGAGTATTACAAATCTTATAACTAAAATTATGAACACGTGCAATTTATCTTTTTAATCTCTTGCTAAAATTGGTAACTAATCTTTCTCCCTCATACTAAAGGCTTGTTTGGGACAACTCCGTCACTCAAAAAGTGAATTTGGATTTAGGATTCACTATGTAACAGCTCCACTAGTAGATCTGAGATCTACATACGAACCGTTTGGCCTACATATCATTACTAATTTGCTCTTGGGATAGGCCCACATGACTGTGTCTCTCTTTTCTTCCTCGTCTAGTCGTCCGTGGAGCTAGGGCTTGGTGGAGGCGGCCAGGACCACGAAGGGGCTCGCCGGCCATGGAGCTGGGTAGGCGTGGGGAGCCCCACGGCCTCGCCGGAGCGATGGCCAGCCCCAACCTTGCTGTACCGAGCTGGGTGAGCTAGGTGGACTTGTCACTAGGGAAGAAGAGGAGGAGGAGGGGTGGTGGGTCACCCTCGCCGGACGAGCGTGCTGAGGGGCACCGCGGTTTGCCAGCCGTGGGTCAGAAGGGGCGCGCGTGAGACGAAGCAGCTCGCCGGCTGCGTGTCGGAGCAGCGTCGGTCGGTCGTGGGAGCTGAGGGGGTGAGTCGATAGATGGGAAAGAAAGAAAGAAAGAAAGGACAAGGAACAAGTACGCTGTGTTGTGTAACAAGTAGTGGTGGTGGGTAATTTCTCCCAATTTTGTCAGAGCTGCGGAGTTGGATATCATTGAAAATGGAGAAGTAGCGAGCCAAGTGTTGTGACAGACGTGCCTCCACAATATGTTGTTTTCTAGCAATCTTGCTAATGAATCCATGAACTTGATCACCTACCACGCAGCTCTTGACCTTTCCTGCAGCACTAGTTGCAGTAGGATCAACAAACCATCGGTTGATGAGCTCATCAAAACATCGGTTGGCCCACTGCACAGAACTGGGCCAATCTTCCCTGGCTATCAGGCCTTCTGCTACCCACCGTCCAATCAAAGTTGACCGCCTGATCTTGTATAGTGGAGGGAAGATAGCTAGGTACAGCAAGCAGGACTTGTATTCTTTAGGCATATCTGTGTAAGAGAACTTGAACATCTTCTTAGCAATGATGTCAAATGATTTTGGTGAAGCCTGTAAGTTCTTATGCAGCTTGTTTAATTCCTCATTGCTCCTCTTGGGATTAACATACAAAGCATGAGTAAAGATCTTCATGCAGAATTCATTTGGTTCACACTGTTCCAAGATGTTGCGGAAAATCTGGGCGTCGTAGTTCTCTTCATTCTTCCTCTGTTTAGTAATCTCGAGCACTGTAACATGGTAGAAGCCAACAAGAGAATAGTCTATAGGTTCACTCTGTGGATAGCAATATTTTTTTGCTTGCTGGATGTCCTTTGTGGTGGTTACGAACAGTACATCTGCGCTGGGTTCTAACAGGTTCAAAGCATTTCTGGTATCCTCCCATCTGGGTAGATCCACTGTCTCATCAATTTTTAGGATAAACAGGTGATATTTTTGCTTCATTTGACGTTGAATATCGTCCAGGATCCGTTTGGTCTTCAGCTGCTCTTTGAATTCATGCTTGATTTTATCCATTTTCTGGTCCACTATTTCTTTGAAAATAGCTTCTGTGTTTTGAGTTTTGACCTCTCTGATCTTGTATCTTGTCATCTTTACCTCCCTGCAGCTCCCGTAAGATCTCTTGCTTTGACACATTGATCATTTGTTTGATTTGATCCTCCCCAATTATAGTAGTTGTAGCTTGCATTGCAGATGATTTGTTGTTGTCGTTGCTGCTGCTCTTCGGGAACACTTGCCGCAGGATGTGTACATACTGATTTAAATGGAGAGAAATCTTCCTTTCTTCTTCTTCTTCTTCTTCTTCTTCTTCTTCTTCATCGTCGTCGTCGTCATCGTCGTCGTCTTCTTCTTCTTCTACTACTATTTCTCCACCTCCACTTTCTTCTACCTTTTGTTTTCCTCTTTCACGATCTTCTTCTCCTTGTCCTATTGTTTCCATATGCTTCTTAAGCTTCTTGGCTAATAAAATGATGGTATTGTCTGATGCTGATAATTTATTAGACATGTCTTTGTCCTTCATCAATTGGTCTTGTTGAGACGCAGGCAGAGATGACCAGAGTAGCTGCTTAAGAAGCACATGTACATCTGGGTCCTTCTGATCCATGTCCTCCTCTTGGCCCTTTGGTGGTTGATTTTGAAGACCACTCTTGATCTTGTCAAGCTTTTCAGAAATCTTCATCCTTTTTATGTTTTCCTTGATTCTATTGAGTACCATCTTTTTCTCATAATGAATATGTAATCTGAAGTAAACATCCAAATAATCTGGATCCTCCTCCTTAGCTTCCTCTTCGCCTTGATCTGTGCCTTGCTTTCGGGATTGGGATTCTAATTTCTCAAGCTTCAGCTGGCGCAAGATGTAGAAGAGAACCTCCTTCGGCCGTAGTGGTAAAAATTCCAAGTGGAGTGCCGGAATGTCGATGAAGACAGCGAGATGGTAGCCGCTTGTGTACTCAAATCCGGGACCGAAAACGGAAGTTTCACGTACAAGAGTGATAACATCCCGATATCTATCCTCCGGGGCCCCGATGACGAAGGACACCGTCTCGTCGCTGCCGGCGAAGTCTTCATCAAGAAGCATATTATTTATCCACTCCCGTATCTTTGCCTTGACATAGTCGTCCATAGTGCGAGAAAACAAGGCTCTCTGGGAAGAATGATCGGTCGACGCCAGCACCGACCGATCGTCGTCACTGTCTTCTTCATCATCTCCGGCAGCGTAGCCACCTGGTACCGCGGCCATTAGCCTAGTCGCAGAAGGCGACTGCCCCGCTGTCGACTTCCGTGGCACCTCCACGCCGTACCTCAAGCGTCGCTCGCCGACATCGCGCGCCCGGTCCTTGAGCTGGCGTAGCTGGACCGCAGCGCGGTGCTGTGCGAGCAGCTTGCGCAGGAACCAGTAAGCCCACCAGAGGTAGCGCCGGAGTCTGCCCTTAGCGCGGTGGATGTGGGGGTTGCCCCTGTACAGGTAGAGGTCGATGCAGTTGTGGCAGTCCTGGGCGAGCAGCCGCACCTGGTTCATCCAGGTGCGCACCTGCTCGTCGTGATCCCTGCCGGGGGGCGTGCTCCGGGCTAGGTGCGCCAGGAAGCTCTTCATGCTCTCCATCTCCTCCTTGATGAACTGCACGTCATCCTTGACGCCGCCAAGCAGCAGCTGCTCGTTGCGGACGACGAGCAGCAGTGAGCTCACGGCGCCAGCCGCTAGCTCAGTCATGGTACTAGACGTTGATGTCTCCCTCCCTCAGCTCCCTCCTTCCATCAGCCGGCTGGCGCCAGGCTGATATGGTTGGTCTGGACTCTCGACTCTCGCCGGCCGGGCAGGCTAGCTGGGGTAGGGTGGCTAACTGGCGATGCTTTGTGTGCTCTCTGCTCCGCCGCGCAATGCGACTTGGGCGACAAACGAGCTATGGCTGCTGCTGGTTTCTAGTTGAATTATTGGGTCTCGCGGGGATGGGCCACGCTAGCTGAGCTGGGCGGTGCCAAGGACCGAACAAAGTAACTAGGAAGTTCGTAAGAAGTAACTAAGGTGAATAAGAGTTAACAAATATTTTTTTTTCTCATTAACTTCACTAGCTATCTAAACACCCTTTTTTTTTTCGCGACCGTGCCTATAAGCACTTTTTAAAAAAAATTAAGAGGAAAGAAAAGTTACAACATATGACCTTAGAAAGCAAATGGTTTACCAAGGCCAACACAATTCCTACAAGGCTAGTCTCATAGGGATCAAGCAAGTACACAATTAAACGCATACAAATATTTGCGACTAACCTGTTCGTTTGAACTGAAAATAAACGTTAATTTTAGCTTGTGCTAATTTATGTGAGAGAAAAATATTATTTTATGTCTGAAAATAAGTGCTCGCAACTATCTTCGCACATCGCAGACTCCTCGGGAACAACTCGCATGTTTTTTACTCGCGGTCAAAAATGATCTCTCGAGTTGGATAGCAAAACCAATATTATACCATTCGAACACACAATCTTCGCTCGAGCATTTAGCTCTGTACCATCGCCCCACATAGTTACTGTAACTAATTATATGATGTCATCTATTTGTACTAATACGTACTTCCTCTATCCCATAATAAAAGACGTTTTACCATTACACACGTAGCCCAAGGCACGAGATAAATGACTATTGCACCCCTACAACTGAGTCACTGCCAAACACATTCATTGTCGATGAAAGACGTTCACAGCACCCGTTTTTGCATTAAAAAATACAACTAACGCCTGGGCGGAGGGAGATGACTACCAGGCTCCCATCTTCTGCTCTTTTCTTTTCATTTTTTATTCCTGCTAGTGGCCGGCAAGGATTGATCGAGGGAGTGATGCTGTACTTAGACTAACTCCAACGGAGTTGGCAAATGAGGATACATACCTAAAATGCGCCACCAACAGTGATTTGGGTCTCAAAAAAGTCTCCAACAGAAGACGCACATGGAGGACGCACTTTGCCTAGCAGGCGATGCGGCAGGCAAAAAAGCGTCTCCTCTCTCCTACCAATGCAAATCGCTGGCCTCTCTCTCCCCATCGTTTCTTCTTCTTCTTCCTCGTCTTCTCCATCGGCCGCGCCCCTCCCCGGCGGTGGTGGAGCTTCGTTTTCTCCCAGGCTTACCGCGCGGTGGAGCTCCGCCGACCGCCGCCGAGGGCACCGGAAGCCTTGACCGGCCGCGCACAGGCGCAGCGGTCTCCTTCTCTTCCTCGTCGTCGTCCTCGGATTCCGCCTGAAGCATCTAGGCCCTAGTGGTTTCGGTGATTAATGACAACAAGACGGTTATTATGACTAACGTGTGTTTTGCAGGATAACCTAGAGGTTAGGTCCTAATAACGTATAGGTTCAAGCCCCTAGCGATGGAAATCGATTCGGTTTTCAAAGGATGGAAGACAAGACGGTGATAGGCTAGTGCTAAGTGTCGTTTGGAGTTGAGAGACACTTGGCGTAGTCTTAGGTTTTGCTTTTCTCTTTGACCGTACTATTAAGAGGGGTTTAGATAGGTAGCTTGACTTAGAGCAAGATTAGAGAGTGTACATGTGATGCACACTTGTCTAACATAGCTCTAGACAGCCCAGGGATACTCTTGAGAGAGAGAGGATCAAACTTCGTTTTGGAAAATTTTCGATTCGGCGAAGTTTTGATCAAATTAGAGACGTCGGACTCTACCTAGTATGGGCGTCGGACCAATAGCTAGAGTCCGACGACACGTGGCAGCCCCTGGACGAGTCTCAGCGTGCCAGGGAGCGTCGGACCCTGGCTGGATGGTCGTCGGACCATTGGCCAGAGTCCGACGGTGCCTCTGAGTTTTGGGCGAGCGTCGGACCGTCGCGAGTGGGAGCGTCAGACTAATGTCTGTTAGCGTCCGACGCTTCCAGAGAGGTTCCCAGAGCGGTTTTGAGCGTCGGACTTGGTCTGACGGTGTGCGTCGGACCATTGCTCCATGTACTAGCCGTTGAGAGGCACTGTGCCCGCAGTTCAGTAGCGTCGGACTGAGGAGCGTCGGACCATCGAGTTCGGTCCGGCGCCCCTCTGTCACAGTTCTGGGCGCAGTATTTGTGTGAGAGTCAGACCGTGGAGTTTGGTCCGACGGTTGAGCCTCGGCAGAGTCCGACGGTTCGCAGGAAAGTGAGAAACGGCTAGTTTTGGAGAGGGTGAGTATTTATACTCCACCAAAGCCTCCATTCTACCTCTCTTGCCACTTCTAACAGTTGAAAGAACCCTTGTTGATCTTGTGAGAGAGTAAGAGCCCTAGGGAGACTAGTGTGAACTCCATTGCTTGTGAGCTTCTTCCCTAGAGAGATCAAGAGTGACTTGTGTGTATCCATCACCCTCTTTGGCCTTGTTCTTGGTCAAGTGAGAGTCTAGGCTTGTTACTCTTGGTGATCGGCATCACCTAGACGGTTTGGTGGCGATCGGTGGCTTGGTGACCGCTTGGAGAGCTTGTGGGGGGCCCAAGTCGAAGTTGTGAGCGGTTGTGGGCGATCCACCGCGCCGGAGTGGCAAAGGATCAGCCCATAGAGAGCACTTGGTCTTTGCGAAGATCAAGGGGGAGCTACACCCTTGCGCGGGTGCTCCAACGAGGACTAGTGGGGAGTGCCGACTATCCGATACCTCGGGAAAAATCGGATTTGTCTTTCTAACTCTTTACATTCCCACATTTCCTCTGTGTTCTCTACTTTCCTAGAGTAGTATACTTGTGATAGGACTTGGCTCTAGGTTGCTTAACTTGTTTTAGGAATAGAATTGACACAAGCACTTGTGGGGTGACATTGGGCAAATTGCGATAGGTTGAATTGTGTTTCGAAAAATTATTAGTTGCCCAATTCACCCCCCTCTTGGGCATCCTTGATCCTTTCACCGCCCGCCCGAAAGAACTCGCCGGCTAGGTCGTCGACCTTTCCTCCGGCGGGAACCCGCTCCAGCCCTTGCCCCGCACCTTGGTGACGGACCTCGACGATGGCGTTGCTACGTCCTCGGGGCGAAGGTGGAGGTCGATGCGACGGGCAAGGAGATGGCGGGGCCTGCGTCCATGGCGCTACTGCCGGCGGCGGCGCCGCTCTCACCATCTTCTACGGCAGTAGGGGCGGCGCCGTACATCCGCCCGTTCCCCATGGAGGAGGCCGAGAAGACTAATTGAAGCAGGTGATGGCCTCCTGGCTTGGGATCGGCGCCCTCCTGCGAGGCGGCGAGGTTGGGGTGGAGCTGCCAGGAGAACTCCGCGGAGGAGGCGCGCTGTGCTGCTCCTCCTCGCATCAGCGGTGTCCATGGCTTCCTGAGAGGGAGGAGAGAGAAATCAAGGTTGGCAATGGAGTTTTGGGTCCGTTGTTGGAGACGGGGGAGTTTTGGGTCACGCTGCTCTCACTCTGCGCCACCCAAACTCTAGAATGCATCTCGTGTTTGCCTACTGACTGTTGGAGACGGTCTTAGCTTAGGATGGGACGCACCACACAAGCTAAAACGTCTTTCTTTCTGGGACTATTTTTGAACGCTAAAACGTCTACTATTCTGGGACGGAGGGAGTATGACTTTTGTAATCAATATTTTGGCTTGTAAACAAGGCAGCCATGTCAATATTTGTTTCGGCCACGATGTCCCGAAAGAACACGTCACGATCACGTGTATATATTGTGTATATCTCCTGTTTTCCCCCTCTAGCAAATAAAGCTGCACGTAATAATAAATTGATGATTCCTGTTGGACTTGCCTTGCGTTTGCTCACACCTGGACTTGTCTGTAATGGAGATAGATTGGCCTCTTAGCTCGTGTAGGAGTTGGATTCATCAATCCTTTTTCATATTTGTTTTAGCAACGCATGCAAAGAACAGTTCGCACACGGTCCATCGAACCTCCAGCAATTGATGTGCATACACGAACTCTGTCGACTGTCATTGCCGGCTCATTTCCTTTTAGGAATATTGTCAGTAGACAATACATGAGTCTAATCCAAATTTGAGTGTCAACAATGTAATGGTTTGCCTATGATCTCTTGTTTGCCTGCTCTAGCTCAAACCACCCCCCCCCCCCCCCCCTCCCCGGTCATTCTACTGACTAGGGCTCTGTTTAAATCCTTTCAACTTCTAATTCCAACTAGTCACATTAATTTTACGGCACATGCATGGAACATTAAATATAGATAAAATTTTTGCATGTGCATATTTTGCATGTACATCACGAGACGAATCTTTTAAACTTATTTAGACCATAATTAAACATTTATTGCAAAAGATTCTCTACTGCTACAGCCTATCTGAACTTACCCTAGGCTGCCCTGGGTACCTCACCCAACGGTAGCCTAGGACTGTACAGTTCTACTATCAGACAGAAACAAAAGACAATTAAACGGAAATGGCATACTACCATATATAAAATATAAAATTTAACGTTGGTTCTGTTCATCTAGCTGTATTGTAGGCTGATTGATTAATTGTTATGAGAGAAAATACCGCTGAATGGCTAGCTGAAGTTCACGTAAGGCTAACCTTGTCGGCAGAGAGAGAGAAAAATCGGGCCAGCTTGAATCGAAGGTGCGGCGCCTTTACTTGCGTTTGGCGGTGCGGCGCTGCCAGTGTACAGGCTACAGCAGACGCAGTGATGAACCCGGACCCTCCTCTGCGTCCTTTGTTGCAAGATGGTTGGCTCCGGGCCTGGGGTCAAGTCAAGACGTCGATGCTTGCTGGAAGAGAGAGAGAGGCCATGGGGGGCAGTGCTATTGATTGACCTGGTCGGCACCGAGCACCGCGGTGACCACCTCCCACCGGATAGCAGCGCCCGAATACTGGAGGAGGGAGTAGTGCGCGAATGCAGGTTAGCGTACGGCCCACATCTTTTTTTCAACTAAAAAAAGTTATATCACCTAAACTAAATATTAAAATTAAAATCCAATTGCACCATTGTCTTTATTACAGTAAACTCTTCAAAATAAGATCTCACATGGATATATTTCGACAAAAATTTTAACGAACATTTATCTCATAATAATTCTATATTCAAGGATAATCATAGAACATCATATTAAAACTACACGAACTTCACCGTAAAAAGCCTAGAACATCCTATACTATGTATAAGAACATCACATTAACACTACAGGAAAATATCACTAAATATAGTATAGAACATCATATGTATATTATATGAACATCGAAAAAATCATGAGAATGTAAAAAACTTGGTAAAGTGATTAATTTAATTAGAGTCAAATAAAAGTAGAAAATAGCTACCGAATATAAAAAAAATATATTCCCAGAATATCAGTGTATACTACAGAACATCATATTAATATTATACGAGCATCACAAAATATAGCATAGAACATCATATATATACTACATGAACATCACACAATATAAATGACAAAGCATACTACAGTAAAAGAACAATAAAATAATAGAGTGAATAAGTACAGTAAAAGAACAAAAAAAACAAAATAACAAAAGTTTAGAAAAAGAGAAAAGAAAATAAATGGGTGAAAGAAAAAATACAATAAAGAATGAAAATAGAGAAAGAAAACATGAGGAATAATCAAAGACAAAAAAGAAAAATAAAAAAATAAAGGAAGGGCAAACAAAAATTGACGAAAATAAAAAACAAAAAAGAAAGCAAAAGGAAAACAGAAAAAAGGAATATAAAACTGAAAAATAAAAAAATACACGTACTCTCTCCGTCCCAGAAAGACTGTCGTTTTAGACTTTTATAGACATTATGTTTGACCATTCGTCTTATTTGAAAATTTTATATAAATATTATTTATCTTTCTATGATTTGTTATATCATTAGAGATACTTTAATAATTATTTATTAATTTTGTATTTTATACAAAATTTTTAATAAGACGGACAGTTAAACATAGTTTCTAAAAAGTTTAAAATAATAGTTTTTATGGGACGGATGGAGCAAGTAGCAGTACTACTAACGTTCTTAGCTTCTTGATACCAATCAGGCCAGCCGAACGTAACAGCAACCGGTAAAACATTAAAACATAGCAGCAGCTTGCTCGTGTCATCGTGTGGGGGCGGAGAGCAGACCCATCCATACCTGCGCTCGCGTCGCGTGGATAAAGTGAGGGGTGGTCGGAGAGCGGCACCCGTCCGACCTGGTCGGACGAGAAATTCCCGGGCCATGGGTGTCCCGCGACGCGCGCTCGCTCGTCTCTGGACTCTGGCTGCTGCTGCGTCGTCATGCGTGTGCTGTTCCTATCTTGTCATTTGTGGTTTGTGGCTACCCCACCCTGCTAGAACTATGGTAGTTCAAACGTACGGCCCCGTTCAGGTCCTGTTTACTTTCTAATAGTTTTTCTCTTTTTTCATCACATTAATTATCTTTTATATCTATATGAAACATTAAATGAAGTAGCAGGTCGGCTCAACTAACAATCCGACACCTCCCACATCTTTTCTTTTTAGGTAAAAAATAATTCCCGCAGGTTCCCTTTTTGGGCTGATCTCGAGCACTCGCCACGCCCTCTCTCTTTTTGCGCGATCTGACACGCTCTTCTCTTTCTTTTTTACCATGCTCTGTGGAACGTAGTTTCGGGCGTTAGGCTGTTTGTGTCTGACGCACTGTATGGCCGCAATTTCACTTTCACCGCACAACATTATCTTCAACATTTACATGTAATTTTTTTATTTTCTTTCAAGACTAACTTTTAAACATTCGGGAATATAGGAAAAAGGGTAAATAATTGGGTGGGGAAGTGAAATAAAACTAAATTTTACAACCGATACATTAATAAAAATTATTCTACAACATTAAGAAGCATATCATAAAGTTTGAAAGAAATCACATCTTGCATAACAACACTTCATCTTCACTAGAAAGATCTGCAAAATATTGGCATAACAAAACAAAAATGAGAAACTTGATAACAAGAAACAAAAATTATATTAAGAGCAAAATTTACATCTCGGGTGGAAAATATCAAATTAGTTAAATATAAGTCTAATTTCATCTCGAGTTTCTAATTTGTCACTTCTAATACCAACACATGCCCATCATATCCTATAGATAAATGTTGTCGCACAACTAGATAGGGAGATTGGCTAATTTTCTTATACCTTATCAGTCTATTAGGAACACCCAATAGACAAAACTAAAAAAAATTCTTAGTATAAAAAAGAACTTCTATTTGATATATAACAACTTAGGTATAATTATTAGTCAAGAACTTAACATACCAATTTGGGTATAATAAGTCAAACATATAGTCGCAAACAAAACATAAACGTATAATTTACAATAGCGATTTGAAGCCAATAAGTTGCAAACCAAACTTAAACATATAAGTTAATATAGAAACTCCAATATAATAACTAGAATATAGAAGTTACAAGCATATAAGAAAGCCAACTTCAGTATACGAAAATATTAGCACAGTTGCTACCTGTACATTCAGTATGTGCAAATAAGTAGAGACAATTTCATATAGTTTTAATGCCTGTTTAGTTGTATCAAGAAGACAAGCCAATATCCATGTAGCTAAAATTGAGGCATGGTAATTGCCTAATTGGTTATGCTAATGTTTACAAGAACCTATATATATGATTCAGCAGTATAACTTAGTAGAATAAGTTAGTAGCATAACTTAATTTGCACAAATTAGCAGTATAACTTAGTGATACACGTTAGCAGTATAACTCAATGGCATGAGTTATTAGTATAATAACTTTGCATAGCTTATTAGTACGGGATAGCATATGTAAAGAAAGTCATTATCCTAGTATGAGTCAATAACACATCCAATCAGTTAAGTTTTGGATAAACATTGCTTAGATACTGAGGGTGCGATGTGCTTTGTTTCAGGGCATTGGATTGTTTTAGGACAGATGTCGTCTTTGCTTCTAGGGGAAGGCGCAAACCACTGATCTGAAGCTATCTTGATGCATTACTGTATTTTCTGAAGCAAACAGAGGACGGAGGAATAGACAATCTGAAATAGTATGATACTGAACACCCAAATATTAACACCCAAAATATTCCATGTGAGGAAACAAGATCTTGTCTTTTAGGATATGGAAAATGGAATTTAAAAAAAATGATATTTTGTTCAAATAAGGAGGTAGAAGTAGGAACTTACATTATCTTCAGAGAAGAAAATTTATTTAGAAGCTTATTTTTTGGCAGGAGATGATGCATGTCTGGGCTCTAAAGACTCGGGAAAGTACACCAAGTTGAGGACTGCAAGCAGACAGGAAATCAAACCTTAGTATCAGAGTAGAAGATAAGACTAGACAATTCTTATTCTAAAGAAGAAAAAAATGATAAAATTTCAGAGGGGAAGCAGCCAGTTGCCATAAAATTAAATAAATTATGATGGCATACACTAACAAACATATCTTGCCAATTCCTAACATTTGCAAGGAATAGCGCGGCTACTAACCACTGACCGCTGCCCAAAATTATATAATATAACTTCTGGACATAAGTTACAAAACTAATATATACTAGTGTATTTTAGTTATGTTTATGTGTATAAGTTATTCTATACAACTTAGCCATGTAACCATCAGTGGCGGAGCGCAATACCAAATCAAGGAGGCAATTTGTGTTAGTACAGAGAGATTTTTTTTTTTTTAGAAAACAATGCAGAGAGAAATGGCAAGCTTCCTACCTTACAACTCCTTTCTGGGCTACAGTAGCTAAAGGAATAAGAGACAAAGTCCATTTAACATTGATCTCAGCCCACGCAGCAGAGTTGTTCTTCCCAGGCAAAGAACCAGCAACAATTAGCGACTCTTCATCTTCTCTAAGGACCAGAGGGAGTACTGTTTAAAATATAACTATATTTAAAATTAGCCATTACATAAATAGAATAGAAACAACACGAATCTGACCCAATGGGAAGAATTCAGACAAAAAAAGGGAATTGATACTAAGGCTTAGTTTGCAAAACTTGGAAAGGCATAGATTCGAGTGGGTATCAAGCCACAAACTAAAATAAAGGTTCAAAGTAGCAATTAAATTGGCCTCAAATTCATTGCTGCCCGTGCTAAAATATGATAATACAACATGCATGCATAAGTGGCCAAATGCTCACAAGTTTAGTCTCCAAAACACATCGACCTATCAGAACAAATCTGGCAATATCAATATCACAATCACAACTAATGGTTCATTGAGTACCAAGCCTAATAGAGCACTCAACCACCAACACAAACCAAACTCAGAGAAATATACATTCATCAGTTTTGTTCGAATCATAAACAAATTGTTTCAGTGGGGAAACAAACATAATTTTATATTGACTGATGCCAATAGATGTGCCCACTACAATCGCAATTTGTTTGAGAACTAGCACCTCATAGCCATCAATTCCAGCACGGAGCAAATAAATTGCACCTCACGCGGTACCAAAAATGAGCAGGTCAAGAAAACCAAAATATTAACAACGGTGACTCACAATTCAAAGCTAATCATAGTGATCAAATTCACATGTCTAGCCATGCATTCACAAACCTACCTGAAGCTGTCAGAAGAGGCCCTGAAATAATAGCAATCCACACAAAAGCTGTTCAGCTAGCAAGCTACTCCTACCAAACTAGTAAATAGCAATCCATGCATTCACAAACCTACTTGAAGCTGTCAGAAGAGGCCCTGAAATAATAGCAATCCACACAAAAGCTGTTCAGCTAGCAAGCTACCAAACTAGTAAATAGCAATCCACACAAAAGCTATTCAGCTAGCAAGCTACCAAACTAGTAAATTAAAAAAAAAAACACAAGTTTGAACAAACAAATATCACATCTAGAAAGGAAAACGAATTACCGATGCTCACATGAAGTACATCTACACGCATAGGCATCCAGATCATGAAGACGAAGCCTATGACTAGCTAGCTCCACTCCTAACCAACCAAACATCACCAGATCCATGCAACATTTTCCCAAAATGGATCCCATAGAGCACCGCGGCCACACATCGGGGTTGCTGCCCGTTCACTTGCATGTCACTCCCAACCAACCAAACATCACCCCATCCATGCGAGATTTTTCCCAAAATGATCCCGTGGAGCACCAGGGCCGCAGATCTAGGTTGCTGCCATCTCACCTGCATGTTGCGCTTGACGACCTGAGGTTGAGGAGGCGTGACGGCAATGTGAGGGTGAGCTCACAGCTGGCGATTCCTCCGGTGGTGCAGTGGCATGCAAGGCCGGCGAGTCACCTCGATATTCTCCTTCGCCTGGATCGACGCCAACTCCATCTACAGCTACGGCAGGCCCTCGGGGCACAGACAGGGAGGTGCACGGCAGCGACGCCTATGGCGGCGAAGGAGCGCGCCGTGGAGGAGCCGTAGAGGAAGCTCGGGAGGAGCGCCTCGCAGGAGCCGTCGAAGAGCGCCATCACCAGTGACCATCGAGAGATTCGGAAGATCGCCTCTCTTGGGGCTCTGGGTGCTTGACTGCTGGTGTTTGGGACTAATGGGCTATATATATATTTTTTTGAAACAGGACTAGTAGTGGGCTAGTGCCGGTCAGCCGGTGCTCCGGGACAGAAAAGGAAATGTTTGTACTTTTTTTTCCGTTAGCTTGAGATGAATTTTTTGAGTCTATTTGATCATGATTGGACAAAAGTTATCAAATACAAACGAAAGTGCTACAGTGCACTTTTCACTTATTTTCACCTAACTGAACATTAGCCCCTTACATGCAAAAGTTTTTAGAATTTTAAGCGGGAAAATCTTTTGTAATAAGTGCATCAAAGATTTTAGTCAAGGTGTGAATATCTGATACATTTAATGCTCTATGCATATATCAACATATTTGATGTGACGAAAATTTTAAAATTTTAAAGTACATCAAAACTCTTGGCCAAGGTGTGAACATCTGATAGGTCTAGAGACCTGCTAGTATTACAGCAACTCCAACGTGGCCAAGATTTCTTAGCACATGCACAACCTGCGTCCCTTAATATTTTTCGTGGATAGTTTGCGTGTCGATAATTTGATTAGATTTTTAAAAAATATTAATAACATTTATATTAAATTAATTAATTTTAAAATAGATTCAACAATCTATCTAATGATATTAATTATATATTATAAATATTAATATAATTTTTATAAATTTAGTCTAAATTATTTCTCGGAAAGCGAGAATGATAATTACCGTTGAATCTAACATTAGATATAACATGATCTTATCTCAGCCTATACATGAACACTGTCACAGGTTATTGTGGAAGTTAGATGTTAGTAGATATTAACCAGAGTCTTTATATGCCATCAATGCCTCTGTGCTTAATGTAGAAGTTGACGCGCAGATTTCAGATCTTAGTCTTCACCAGATTGGAGCTTGATGCTCCTAGACACCTGTTTGCAAACTTGATGTGGATCTCCGGGACGTGGGTAGACAGTCTTCTAGACCCTTCAACACTTAATAGATCGGCTCTAGTATTTCGCCGATAGTTATAAAAAAAAAAAAAAAAAAAAAAAAAAAAAAAAAAAAAAAAAAAAAAACCCGCATGCAAGACTCCTAGCGGCGTCACCCCTTTATTTATTTGTGTTGCAGTCTTAGTGTCCGAGCCCTAGAAGGCTTAGGCTTACTTCTAACCACGACAAAGAGTTTATATATATATATATATATATATATATATATATATATATATATATATATAGAGAGAGAGAGAGAGAGAGAGAGAGAGAGAGAGAGAGAGAGAGAGAGAGAGAGAACAAAATAGCCATTATTATTTGGTGGACTCAACAATTATTGCCAAACTAATATGTTGGTCTAGATCATATTCCAAAATTTTTCTACTTAATCGAAGGGCTAACAATATTTATGTTCACAATAGCACAACGGTGAGACCAGACCAATTCGTCGTCAGCTGCATTTAATTATTGTCAAGAGTCAAGACCCCATTACCTATAGTTCATTGTAATGCCTTGTTGGAACACTTATTTACTCATTAGGAGTTACTCAATGGTCAAGCATACATGAATCAGTTTAAAGATTTTGCACTTAAACCAAAATTGTTGCGCGCTTATAAATGAGATAAGTGTTAATCCTTTAGTAAGTAGATTTGCTAGCATCATCTTAGGGCAATCCTAGTGATAAGTTTATTAGTTATATTCAAACAAAGAACAGTATTTTTTCCTCACAATAATTCAGCTACGGCCAAATTCAGCTTAGCCGAACAGAGTTGACCACGCCAATTAAGCAAATTGTTGACGTGACATTAGATTTATCACGGAGAGAGAAGAGAAAAATGAGTCCTCGCGCCTACCAATGCGCCAAGAAATGGGTGTGATTTACCACGGAGAGAGAAATTGAGTCATCTATTTTCTTCCCCTCGGATCCCTTGCGGCGTGGCTACACCCCCTCCCTCCCTCGCTGAGTCGCTGTTCGTAGGAGGATGTTACATGCCACTAAGTGTAAATATGATCTCTTAGACGTGCCCCGTCATATTACCTTGGGATGCTATTTCTTAAGCTGTATACCCTGTCATATTCTCTCTTAGACATACCACTAAGTGAGCTCATCTTAATACTGAATTATTTGAGGCTTTCAATAAAATTCTCCTTTTCTGCCAGAGTAAATATAATCTGGTTGTGCACTTTTTACACATACTTAACAAAATTGGCATATGAATAACTCATAATTCTTATAAGTGACATGATAATCCTTTTGATGCCTTGTTAATATTTAAAAACTCTTTAGCACCTTCCAGTGAATCCATTCAAGATTAACCTAATATTTTGCCAAGTATCCCGGTGCCAAGTTCAGACTAGTATAGAATTTGAGCATTCATAAGGTTTATGATAGTTGAAGCATATTGTTGGAACCAGTATCCAACATGGGTTGAAAAGGCTCGAGGGCCCCTTCACTCACTTGGCCTTCTCGCTCGATGGCGAAGGCTTGAGATAGGGGTGAATGAATAGATTGAGTGGAATCGAATTGCCATAAATCGTTCTCAACTAACCCCTTACATAGGGTCATGAATCCCCTTTTATAGCTCATTGTTTATCCGGGAGTTATTTTACACTGAAGCCCTGAATGATCATAGGCATATTCTCGGCATATTCCTTAGACTATACGCACACCTGGTGGTCTTCTCGTTATTTCCTATTGGCGCTCAACCACTCCGTGATGGGGCCCACAGCCAGCCTTCGCCCACAACAGGATGCGCTTCGGACCTTCGCCCGCAACAGGATGCGCTTCGGACCTTCGCTGGTCTTCGCTACTGGCCGAGTCTTGAGCAGAGGTGTCTTTAGCCCACGTCCTACGCTTTGGCCTCCGTCAGGTGGCCAACCTCCGCGGGCGGTCTTTCCACCTGGTGCTTCCCTGGTCCTCCTACTTTGGGTATTCTGCTGATGCCGAAGGTGTCGCGCTCCTCGCGGAAGCCGGTGAAGATTGGGTGGGTCCTCACCGGCCGGAGTAGCAGCGCAGCCGTGACAGCGGAGGCCGACGGCGGGCCGGACACGCCAGTGAGGTGGCGCAAATCCGTCGCCATCTCAGGTGTTTCTCTGCTAGGTCTGCGCGGTGCCACGGCGGCTGGAGATAGGCCTGCACGACGCCACGGCGGCTGGAGATAGAGAGCAACTGAGCAGGGCAAGTGGTGGACCGGGAATCTAAGAGACAGAGAGGAGATCAAAGGAGGCAGGAACCGCAATGATGTAGAGAGAGCGGTGGCTGGGGTGTTGAATTGCGCGTCGCTGGGTGTTTAGCCGGGCTAATTGTGAGTAGTGGGGCTAATCGTGGGCAGGGGCAGCGGTTCTACGACGGTGGAGAGAGGGGCGTGCGGCGATTGCGCGAGAGCCAGGCAGGCAAATCACGTCGCGGGATGTTTTTTGCCGGGCTAATCCCAAGGGCGGGGCGAAAACGATGACCGCCGGGCTATTTAATAGTAGAGAAAAATATATAAGTAGCTACCATACATATAACATAAGTAACCACTATATAAAATATATTCCAAAATATATGTATTACGGATCTAGTTTTATAGCAAAACATAATTGTGAAAATAAAACTAAAAACAGACTACGTATAAGAAAGTTATCATATTTTTAAAAATAAAGGAAGAGAAAAACACCACAATCACTTCTTCCCCCTCCTGCCCTACGTGCTGGTCACACGGCACATGTGTACACCAAGCACCCGCCCGGCCGCCTCGCGTGCAGTCTGCAGGCCTAATTTGCCTGCCTCTCCTGTAGTCTGTTTACAACGTGAGCTACCTACCCTGCCTCTTCGAACGTGAGCACATGCTAGGGCCTCCATCCTGCTTGCGGGCCGGTCGCGCGCTTCACGCCGAGCGCACGCGTTAGAGTTAGAGTTCAAAATTTAGGGAGGCAGATGTGTTAGTAATTGGTCCGGCCCAGATACGTCCTTTGCCCTTGGCCCAACAGCCCAACTTCTCGTCGTCGCCTTCCGTCCAACCTTTCCTCTTCCCTTCCCCGTCGATCTCGTCGGCGACACCACTACCTCGCCGTCCGGTCCCACCCCCGCCTCTGACTCCTGCGACCCAGCCACGGATCCCGAGGAGACGAACTGTGTCCGGCGATGGGGGTGGTGATCGAGCGGGAGGAGTGGGCGCTCGCCCCTCTCGCCTACCCACTCCTCTCCGCCGCCGCCCTCGCCGCGGTGCTCCTCCTCCCTTACTTCTCCGCGAGGACTACGGCCCACAGCACGGGGTCCTCTTCCCCCTTCGACGTGGGCACCGCCCCCTTCCTCCGATTCCGCCGCGCGTTTCTCGTCCTCTTCTCCCTCGCGTCCGGTGATTAGCTAGCGCGCCCCTCCGATCTTCTGCCTTTGTCGAGCTGCCGTGCCCTGATTAACCGGGCGATGTTAGTTGTTGTTGTGCAGTGGTTGAAGGGATCCATTCCGTGTTCGGGGAGTATGAGTTCGTGCGGTGTGGGCTTGGCAGGGAGCAGATGGCCACGCGCCTTGCCTCTACCACTGTAGCTGCGTTATTCCCCGGTGCCATTTCTGGTATCATCTCTGACAAAATGTAAGTTTTTTTTTTTTTTTTTTTTTTTTTTTTTTTTTTTTTTTTTTTTGGGGGGGGGGGGGGGGGGGGGGGGGGGGGGAGGGGGGATAAATGGTTTTACTCAATTTATCAGTTGTGGGAGTATTACTTAATTTTAGGTGGTATAACATTTTGCATGGCCTGTTAAATTCCTCCAGTATTGTTTTGTGTCATGTAGCGGTGCATATCAGGTTAAGTCTTTGATCTGAGATCTGATTCCGGTATTTAAACGGAGTAAATGACTAACAATGTGCTGTTAATGAGCCTCAGTTTTCAGGTTGAAGGCTTGAAGCCACTTCATGAATATGTATCTTTTTCTGTTTACAGATGTTTGTTTGAACTAGATCATGTAGGGATCTCTTCATGGTCTTGTACTGGGGTAGGCTTACCATTTTCATTTGTGAGGGGGAGTGATTGAGAAAACATCTGCACCTGTGTTTCTGAATCTAGAAGTGGTGTGAATTTCCTGTTCTTTACGTCCTAATTACTAGTTATTACTTTTTCATGTCATATGACCGTTGTGCCTCCATGACAACTGTGGGATCTAAAAACTGTGTGTCTGGGTACAGCATAATGATCTTGAAGTTCTCTGTCTTGCTATAGACATATAGCTAATGTGTAGATACTTTGTAGTTCTATGCCACATGTATCCTTGGCAGCAGGTACTGTTATGTGAAGCTGTGAGCGGTCTATGTTTTTTTATCCTTCCAGTCGTAGCTATAACTTACAATTTTTTCGCTGATGATTATAGAGGACCACGAAGGGCTTGCATATTGTACTGGATACTTCAGCTTGCATTAGGTGCTGTGAAGAGTTTCAGTGTGCTTCGTTGTTCATGGATCAACAATTTCGTTCTGGCTTTTGCCTCTTCAGTGTTCTCTTTCTGTTTTGAGACATGGCTTGTGCTGGAGCATGAAAAGGTTTGTATAATTTTTGAAACATTTAGTGCTATTACTATGTTCTCTATCTTGTATGAATCATTAAGTGCTTGATCCTGACTTTTCAGCAAGACCAAAAGCAAGATCTGCTGTTTGATACCTTCTGGCTAATGACATTCTTTGAATCGGTATCCCTTATTGGAAGTCAAGAAATCACAAATGTATTGGTTAGTGATGATGACAGTAGATTCTTGGTTCCCTATGCATTTGCAGCCACACTATCAGTAGCGGGGATTCTGTATATCAGAAATGCATCAAGTATCAGTCAGAGTACCAGTCAGCATGCATCTGCCATTGGGAGCTACCAAAAATCATTTTTTGCCCATGTCCTCAGAGGTGAGTGGTGAGTCATCTTGCTTGCTCCAGTGCTTTTTTTTTTTTCTTATTTATGTTGGTAAAGCTCTGTATTCCATAAATAGTGTCCAGGAGCCAATTTTGTCATATTTAGATACAGAAATCTAAGTTGACCAAGGTTTTTTTAAAACGAAGTTGACCAATGTTTGATGCAGTTGTATTTGATCTGTAGTAGTCTTCACGATTGCATTATAAAACATGTGCAGCTTTGTAACCTTTTCAAGGATGTCGCCATTGACTTTGATGAATTTTGACCATAAATATTTTAACATGAGACACAACACAATTGAAAATAAAACGCAACCAAGACTGCATGGCGCACTGCTAGATATTTATGAGTTTGCGAAATAAATTTAGCATTTGAGGAATTGCTTTAGTAAAATTTAAGAGATGTTTCTGAATTCTGATGTGAAAAATGCATAACAGGAAGCAGCTTTCCCATCTCTCTTAATATGAACTCATGGATCATGATTATTGCAAGCTAAGCTTTTCAGTTTTTGCATGCTCCATTTTCATTTCTGACCACAATCAATGTGTTTCAGACAAAAGAGTACTGATCCTGGTCTTAGCTCAAGCAAGCATCCATTTTGCTGTCTCAACCTTTTGGTTTCTCTGGGCACCAACCATAGTGGTATTTTTCTCGGTTCTTACTGCTACTTTTCTGCTTGGTCTTCTGCATGATTAGTGTTTCCAAAACTTGAGGCTGAAATTGTGTTACCGTTCTCATGGATCTGTTGATTGGCATAGGCTGACGGAAGGTATGCTCAACTGTCAGTAATCTACCCCTGTTTCTTGGCATCAAGAATGCTTGGAAGTGCTGGTTTTCCATGGTTTTATGGAGCCACAGCTCCCTTCCGGAATGAGGACAGCTTGACAATAGCTTACATTGGTGCTGGACTCGCTTTGTCTATTGTGGCTTATGATTACCAGGTATACTGTGCATACCTCTAATGGTAACAACATGTCATTGGAAATTGGTATACAAAGTCCAATGAGAATTTATATTCATCCTGCAGGAGATTGGAGCACTGGTGATCTTGTTCTGCATCTTCCACGCATGTGTGGGCTTTATTTTGCCTTCACTAGCAAGATTGAGAACAATGTAAGTTACTGGTGCAACTTAAATTACAGTCTAGTACTTTCTGTTTACAATGCTGGCATCGCTGTAGGTACCTACCAAATGAGCTGCGTGGGGGCATGATGAGCTTTTCACTGTCGCTGGCAAATGCTGCTGTCTTCATTTTCTTGTTACAGGTATCCATCTGAATTCCTCTTTTTGAGTGAACCAGCTTTTCTGTGCAAATGTGCACACAATGCTAAGATCGTTTCTTTTATCTGCAGGGTACCCACCATCGACGCGTCGCAAATTCAACCATCCTGAGTCTTGCGTCCTATGGCCTGTTAGGAGCTGGGGGTTGCATTCATATGTTGAGGAGGTGGAGAAAGCACACTCGACAGAATGCCCGTAGTTTGTAGGAGCTTGAGGTACCCAATGCGCTATAGACTACAGGTTTACCTTGAGAGCGATTTTGTAGCATGCTAGTGTCTAAGGTTTTCTTTGTCTGACTCCCTTCATCTGGAAATAGGAAACTCATGGTAACGCAATTGGTCACTGGTGACTTGTGCAGCATATCAGGACTGTGTAGGATAGTATGTTTTTCTGTTCGAAAAAATTGTTGAAATTGAAGTTTGACAAATTCTGTGTACACCCTACATGCATCAGGGGCACTCTTCTTCTTGGCAGCCAGTTTTCAAACTGAACCAAAGGAAAAGCGAGCTAAACCTTCCACAAACTCACAAACAAACCAAAAAAAGCAAGCACTGGATCAAACTACGACATAACAGCCCAACTAATGTTCTATATGACTATAATCTCCGAGTAGGGGGCTCTCCAAAGCATTGTTGTTCATCCAATTTGCAAGATGCTGAACCATCTTCATCATTTTGGTCTTGTCGCTCTCCTTTTGAAGCCCTACCCACATCTGCATAAGATTGATAGCCGCATAAATCACTGTATCTGGATTAGAGGGGAAAGTCTTCCAATGGCCATTTTGTTTCTATTCTTCCAACTAGCCTACGCCAAACCTGCAAAAAAATACAAAGCTTAAATCTCTTTGGTATGCCCAGCCTCCATGGCAGCCACTGAACTGAATATCTTGGATGGATGTTGGAAAGCTCTGTAACCCGTAAGCATCCCTAATACAACACAAATATATTGCGCAAAGACACTCAAACAAGATATGATTGATAGTTTCAGGCTTGTCACAGATACAGCATAAACGACTTCCGCCCCAACCTCTTTGTTTAAGGGCAGTACGTAGCTGTCTTGAACTTATTATGGCAATGCATCGAGGCCACTTGCTTGACGAATGACGAGCCCACGTTGCAACGCAAAGGGAGAAGTTTATTTTGGGCCATCGAACTAACGTTTAAGTTTGGTTTTAGCTATTAAATTTTTTCTTTTGCACATATTTGTATTAGTTAAGAGGGAAAAGTTTGATAACAAAGGGGAGGATTAGTGATGAGCAACAAAGCTTTCTACCCTAACCCCTGGACATAGACATAGTCTAGGCTACTACTCGCTGAAGAAGGCAACTCAGGCCCCTTGCTCCAGCCTGTACCCACAGATCGGCGTCTTGTTTGATCATCGCCACCAGTTGGGGCAGCTGTGTGGCCGCTCCACGAAAGCACCTTGCATTGCGTTCTTTCCACAGGTGCCAGGCGATCAGGGCGAAGAGTGTGGGCCCCTTGCACTCTCCTGTCCATTAGGCTCTCTATATGGTCCGCCAATCCAGATTGAATTGCAGACCGGCACATTTTGCGCACACATGAGTTGCAACGTGGACCCGCCACCAAACCTATTTCGAGAAGGAGCAGCGCTTATGACGATATGGTTTCGTTGTTTCCTCTTCCATTGTCTTGTGGGACGAGTGCGACCCTGTTGTCCAGCCAAAAGAGCGTCTTCCTGTTGTTGCCAACGATGAGTATGTTGTTGAGGCGCGGGAGAAGGCCCATCACTTCACGGGAGGACTTCAGCGGCAGCTGCGCCGAAGCTCACTCCCTGTTAGTTTTCTGTAACCATAGCCACTCGGCCTCAAACGCTGTTTCAATAGCTTGGTAGTCAGATTTTTTCGATTTTGAGTTTAATGGCAAAACCAAACTTGGAAGATAGTTATATAGATGGCTAAAAAAAAAAGAGACTTTTCCCAACGCAAACGCTTTGAGCCGTTGAGCTCGCGGTCCGCGTGGGAGGGATGCCACACGGGTCTATCGAACGGGAGGTGGTTTGTCCTGGACCACCCCACCACACGGTGAGAATTTGAAGGAAAGCAGCATGGATATATGCTCTATGAGGAATCAAATGTGCAATAATTATGGATATATATGCCCTTGGAATCGAATGTGTGATCTTTCCCATCGGAGAATCTGACTTTACTTTTCTGCCAACATATCCTCTACCCTGGAAAAGAATACACACATCTCAGTTTCAAGAACTCTTTCTTTTTAAGATTGAGAACAAAAATATAAAAATATTAATATTTATCATGTGTAACAAAAAGCACTCTCCCATTATCTCGATTCAAAATTATAATTCGTTATGGTTTTTTTAGATGTACAACTTTTGCTACGCACCAAGGTATACATATAAGAAAAAAAAAAACTATATACAAAGAATTGGGTACCTCAAGCACACGCCTCATTTGTCCTAGCAAGGAACTTGACCTCTCCCCTACGCCCGTCCCATCTGTTCTGATGCCCCTCCCCAATACCCGCCACGTCTGTCCCAACAAGGAACTTGACCCCACCACGGATCTCATCCCTGTGCCTTGGTGCTCCTTTGCTCTCCCTGTAACCAGTGCTCCAAACCCTACACGTGTCATCTCCATTCCTTGTTCTCTCCCGCGTCCCCATAGCTCAGTCGATTGGAACAACAGTGAATATGGCCAATTGGCGCGTGGGTATCATATGCTAGTGTCTATTGAAATGGATTTGAGGACTCTAATTTAAGAGCTCTTACTAGAGTAGATGCAAAGCAAAGAAAGCCCAAAAAGTAGGACGACCCTCAAACAAAAAGTAGGGACCCTGTTTTGAGCTGCTGAAGTTACTCTTATAGCTTTGGGGGAGGAGGAGCAAGTAAGATACCGCTAAATGTCATGTATATAGCCCGCGATTTAAAACATTGCTTCCTCGTCAACGTCTGATTCGATGTCTCCAGGGCATCATAATTCCTCATCCTCTCTAATTTGGCATGTCCAACCCTCAGGCATCATAATTCATATCGTCCACATGTTTGTTTCTCCACCACTCGTGACGTTTTTAAACTGAACAAGAAAGGTGTGGATGTATGTACTTGGATGTAGATGTAGTTTGTCAGCCTTGCAAAACCAACGGTTGGCCAACTAGCAGGAGTGCGACCAAGACCCCAAGAGCCATGGCGGAGGTCGCGCCGTGTGCCATGACCTCACTGTTAAGTTGGACATCATCTGCAGTGAGGTACGGCTCCTACGCCAGAGTGCGCCTCATCCAGAACAACGTGCAGTTCATCAAGGAGGAGACATAGGGCATGAACAATTTCCTAGCTCACCTGGCTGGTCGGCTCCACTTGGCGGCGAGCACGACGAGCAAGGCGCACCACGTCCTGGGGATCGTGAACTCCTACAATTTTCTAGGCAATGGAGGGCACGGTAGGTCCGGCTCCTCCGGAGGAGCCCTGCCAAATGTTTCGTAGGAGTCTTTTTCAGTGAAAACGGAGGAACTAGAGCCGTTTTGGAGGAGCCACAATCAGGAGGAGCCCTACGAAACATTGGTTGTTAGTCGGAGGGGGGTGGACAATCAGTCAGGACGCATCCTCCCATTTGGTCACATGGCCTTGCACCAAATTCATGGTCAAACGTTAGTGCTCTGCGGGGCGAGGCTTCCGTCCCCCTCTAATTTCCCTAGGTCAATTGGGGGTACTTAGGGCCTGTTTGGCATGGCTCCAGAGCCCAACTCCAGACTAGAGCTGGCTCTAGCTAGCCAAACACTCTGACTCTGGAGCAGCCTAACTCCGTGGAGTTCTTAGAGCTTTAGTTCACTCGATTCAAAATACATGTATTTTAGACTAGAAAAGATATTAAAAGAGCCAAATGTCATGTATTATGAGAAGCCAATGTTTCGGGTGTCGTTTTAGCGATGACAACGTTAGAAGTCCTATTATAACGAAATATATTGTTTGGAGTCCCATTATAGCAATTTTCTCGTCAGGAAAGAGAAAAAAGAAAACAGAAAAAATAAAAAGAGAACGGTACAACGGCCATTTCATCTTTTTCCCACAAGGAGAAGCTATTTTGTCAAACCAGCAGCTTTCAAAACAGTTTTAGCTTTAGGTCCTATTTAGCAGGGCTTCTCGACCGGCTTATGGCCCCGTTTAGAGCCGTTTTCTGTCAAACGGGCTAAAATCAAATGGGCTTCACCTAAAGAGCCCCTTAAATCGTACTCTCATATAGCACATATGGAGAGTGAAGTCAAAAATAGTAGCTTCACTAGACTTCACACGGTTTTCGGACAGACTAAATCGCGAACGTTCACTCCTTTAAAATCTAGCGAATAATATTCCGGCAGCGCAATACACCTACAGCCCCAAACTCCTCCTCCCGCAGTCTGTCTGCTTACTCATGCATGTGCACATGACATCAGCACTGACACAGTATAGAAAAGCAAAACATTTACTTTAAATTGCTATAACTTTTGAACGGTATGTCTATTTTTTATTCCGTCTGCACCAGTATGTTCTATGTAACGAGACGAACAAAACTAGATCACACTTACATATGTTTTAAAAAAATATTTTAATACCAATTTATATGTATTAACTTATAACATATAACTTATATAAAAAATATGAAACATAACTTATGTACAAAAGTTATTAAACGTAAGAGAACGAATGAACTTATATCTTATGTCAAAACTTATAAACACAAAGATTATTAAACAAAAAATAAATAAATAAACTTATAACTTATACTAAAATTTAGAAACACAAAAATTATAAAACACAACTTATGCACAAAAGTTATAAATACAATATGTATACATAAGTTATATGTTACAAGTTAATACACATAAATTGTTATTAAAAAAACTCTTCGAAACATATGTAAATGGGATCTAGTTTTGTTCGTCTCATCGAAAAAGATAAAACAGCATTGTCAATATACTTTACTTCTCACGATTTGATGGTATTTTCATAGAATAAGTATTGCAGATGAAATTGAAAATAGATGCACCGTTCTAAAGTTATAGCATTTTAAAATAAATATTTTGTTTTTTCAAGCCTGTGTCAGTAGTGATGTCATCACTTGAAAAGCGTGTGGGAAGAAGAGAATGTGCGCTGGGGTGAATCTCCATGTCACTGAAATTAGGGTGCTGAAAGACGGGACCGCAAAGGAAAAGGATGCCCTCAGTCCTCCGGTCGTTCGCTACAAACGAAACCAATGAACGTCCGTGAAAAAGCAATTTGGCGCGGTTTTGGTGGGTTAATGGGTTCTACATGTGATTTTGTAAGAGCATATTTTAAGAACCAAACGATTTACTAAAACGATTTTACATTCACTCGTA
The DNA here is from genome assembly GCA_038502445.1 of Eremochloa ophiuroides. NCBI lineage: Eukaryota > Viridiplantae > Streptophyta > Magnoliopsida > Poales > Poaceae > Eremochloa > Eremochloa ophiuroides. Next base: position 3,446,999 of record JAHLJS010000004.1, on the reverse strand, counting down.
GAACTGTTCATGGAGTTGAAACCAAAAATATGGCTTCACTAATGAAGTAGAGCTGTGACAAACGAAGCCTTACTCGAAAAACTGCTCACCAAGTTAAAACTAAAAAAAAAGACTTCACGGAGAAGTCTATCCAAAAATGCCCCCAGTTACATGTTGATGTTTGGTCATTCGCCACCTCCCGGCTAGTAAACCCCGTGACCGTGAGACCCAGCCCAACACTCGAACCAGAAATCAGCAGCAGCCAGCAGCCAGCAGCACATAACTCGTCTGTCGCCCAAGGCACACTATCAGTGAGACGCAGCAGAGAGCACACAAAACATGGCCACCGGCTAGCCTGCCCGCCGGAGACGGCGAGAGCAAGACCAGCCATCAGTCTGTCGCTGGCCGGCCGACTGGGTGGAGGAGGGACTAGGGAGGGAGCCAGCTGTGAGCCACAACAAGGTACACCATGACTGAGCTAGCGTCTGGTGCCGTGAGCTCACTGCTGCTCGTCGTCCGCAACGAGCAGCTGCTGCTTGGCGGCGTCAAGGATGACGTGCAGTTCATCAAGGAGGAGATGGAGAGCATGAAGAGCTTCCTGGCGCACCTAGCCCGGAGCACGCCCCCCGGCAGGGATCACGACGAGCAGGTGCGCACCTGGATGACCCAGGTGCGCCTGCTCGCCCAGGACTGCCACAACTGCATCGACCTCTACCTGTACAGCGGGAACCCCCACATCCACCGCGCCAAGGGCAGACTCCGGCGCTACCTCTGGTGGGCTTACTGGTTCCTGCGCAAGCTGCTCGCGCAGCACCGCGCTGCGGTCCAGCTACGCCAGCTCAAGGACCGGGCACGCCATGTCGGTGAGCGACGATTGAGGTACGGCGTGGAGGTGCCTGGGAAGTCGACAGCTGGGCAGTCGCCTTCTGTGGCTAGGCAAGCGTCGACAGCATCGTCGTGGGCACTAGCTGCAGGTGGCTACGCTGCCGAAGACGATGAAGAAGACGGTGACGATGATCAGGTCACGGTGGCAGCGACGGCCGTTCATTCTGGCCAAAGGGCCTTGTTTTCCCGTACCCTGGACGACTACGTCGAGGCGAAGCTATGGGAATGGAGAACTGGGTTTCCTCCAAACGCCGGCCAGACGATGTCCATCGCCATCGTTGACCCGGAGAGCGATCTGGATGCCCTCAGTCTTGCAAATGAAACTGCGGTTTTCCATCGGGGCTACAAACACAGTCGCGGCTACCATCGTGCTGTCTCCATCGACATCCCAGCACTGCACCAAGATTTTTCACCACTACGACCCAAGGAAGTTCTCTTCTACATCTTGCGCCAGCTCAAGCTCGATTTAAAATCCCAATCCCAGTCCCAGAAGCAAGGCACGGATCAAGTGGAAGAGAAAAAGGTTCTTGATTTTTGGCAACTTTACCGCCAAAAATGCCGTATCTATTATGAAAAAAAAGAGGCGCTTCGTAAAATCAAGGAAAGTATAGAAAAGATGAAGATTTATAAAAAGCTTGACGATATCAAGAAGGGTCTTAAAAATCTACGACCGGAGAGCCAACAGAACAAGGACATGGATCAAGAGGACCCAGACGTACATGTACTTCTTAAGCAGCTACTCCGGTCATATGTGCCTGCATCTCAACAAGACCAACGGATGAAGAACAAGGAATTACCTAAATTATCAGCATCGGAGAACACCATCATTGCAGTAGCCAAGAAGCTTAGGGAGTATATGGAAGCAGTAGAACAAGGAGTACAAAATGACGTAGTAGAAGAAGAAGATCGTGCAGGAGTTAAAGAAAATGTACAAGTACGTGGAGGTGGAGGAGGAGAAATAGAAGAATGTGGAGGTGCAAAAAAAATAGCAGAACGTGGAGAAGCAGATGACAATGGAGGAGCAGAAGAAAGGAAGATTTATCTCCATCAAGATCAGTATGTACACATCCTTCGGCAAGCGTTCCCGAACACCAGCAGCAGCAACAAATCGTCAGCCATGCAAGCTACAAATACTATATATGGAGACAATCAAATCAAACAAATGATCAATGAGTCAAATCAAGATGTCTTACAGGAGCCGCAGGAAGGCAAACATGACAGTATCCAAAAAATAGTCGACCAGAAAATGGCCAAGATAAAGCATGAATTCAAACAGCAGCTGAAGATCAAAGGGCTCGTGGACAATATTAAATGTCAACTGAAGAATGAATGTCCCCTGTTTATCCTCAAAATTGATGGGACAGTGGATTTACCGAGATGGGAGGATACCAGAAATGCTTTGACCCTGTTAGGATGCAGCGCTGATGTACTGATCGTAACCACCACAAAGGATATTAAGCAAGCAAAAGAATATAGCTATCCACCAGAGAATGAGCCTATAGACCATTCTCTTGCTGGCCTCTACTATGATACAGTGCTCGAGATTACTAAGCAGCAGAAGAATGAAGAGAACTACGATCCCAAGATTTTTCGCAACATCCTGGAGCAGTGTGAGCCAAATGAATTTTGCATGAAGATCTTCACTCGTGCTTTGTACGTTAACCCCAGGAGGAGCAATGAGGAATTAAACAAGCTGCATAGGATCCTACAGGATTCACCAAAATCATCCGACGTCATTGCAAAGAAGATGTTCAAGTTCTCTTACACCGATATGCCTAAAGAATACAAATCCTGCTTGCTGTACCTAGCTATCTTCCTTCCAGGATACAAGATCAGGCGGTCAACTTTGATTGGACGGTGGGTAGCAGAAGGCCTGATATTCAAGGAAGATTGGCCCAGTTCTGTGCGCCGGGCCAACCGATGTTTTGATGAGATCATCAGCCGGGGCCTTGCTGATCCTGCTGAAATTGGTGCTGCAGGAAAGGTCAAGAGCTGCATGGTAGGTGACCAAGTTCATGGATTCATTGCCAAGATCGCCAGAAAACAACATATTGTGGAGGCACGTCTGTCACAACACTTGGCTCGCCACTTCTCCATTTTCAATGATCTGCAACTCCTCAGCTCTGACAAAATAGATGGATTCTTCCAAAGGCTCTCTAAATCATCTGGAGTATCCCTGCTCAAGGTTCTAGATCTAGAAGGTTGTCAGTGCTTTGGTGGGAAGAACCAACGCTACCTCAAGGACATCTGTAGCAAGATGTTATTGCTCAAGTATTTGAGCCTAAGAAGAACAGATGCTACTCAGCTGCCCAGTAAAATCAACAACCTCCATGAGCTGGAGGTATTGGATATCCGACAAACCAATGTGCCTATAGATGCAACAGCGAATGTCCTGCTCCTGAAGCTGAAGCGTCTGCTTGCTGGTCACACTGATCGGAGTCAAAACAGTTCTGTCCAGATTCCTCATAAGATTGAGAAAATGGTAAACATGGAGGTACTATCTAATGTTAAGGCCCGGAGCAGTCGAGATTTGAAAGGTATTGAAAAGCTATGGCAGCTAAGGAAGCTTGGAGTGGTTGTCGATGACAACTCCAGTTACCTCGAGAATTGGCTTCGAGCAATCAGTAATTTACACGAGTGCCTCTGTTCTCTGTCAATCACTCTTCCCACAGCTACAAGTCAAGAGTTGCCAGAAGAATCACTCAAACTCGAACATCAACCCAAGCTTCTTGAGAGTCTGAGCATCAGTGGAACCACACAGAAGGGGCATCTTCTACCATTGTTCGTCAAAGATGTTAATAACAACCTTGTCAAGCTTACTTTGAGTAGCACCTCACTTTACCAGGACAATCTTATGGTCCTTGCCAAGCTGCCTAAATTACAGTTCATCAGGCTCCGCCACATTGAATTCACAGACATAGAGTCACTCATCTTCAAGCAGGGCGAATTCATCTCTCTCAAGTACCTTGTTGTTGAGGGATCCAGGTTCACTAAAATTAGCTTTAAGTATGAAGCAGCCAAACGTTCGCAAAAAAAAAAGTATGAAGCAGCCAACAGTATGCTTGAGAAGATGGTTTTGTCTTCCACCAACATAGAGTCTGTTTCTGGAGTTAACGTTCTTCAAAAATTGGAAGAGGTCGAGTTGAGCATGAGCAGCAGCAACAAGGAGAAGAACGACATGTTGCTATCGTCATTTAAGAATGGCGAACAAATCAAGCTGACACTTGTCAGTACGTCACTTGAGAAAGGTGATCAACAAATTGACAACACGATTATCTTCAATGAAGCTGAGTTCCAGAAGCTCAAACTTCTTACTGTTAACGGCTCTGCCAACACCAAGGTTGTTTTCACCAGCGGATCTGCTCCTAGGCTCCAGAAGATTGTCTGTTCCTCTAGCACATGTCTCTCCGGCTCTGCCAACGCCAAGGTTGTTTTCACCAGTGGATCTGCTCCAAGGCTCGAGAAGATTGTCTGGTCCTCTAGCACATGTCTCTCTGGCATCGGCAAACTTCCCAGATTGAAGGAGCTCGAGTTTAACGGTGGACAAGTCCCTGATGATGTGAGAAAAGCCATTGAAAGACATAAAAACAATCCTAGTCTTAAACTTGATGGAGCATAAACGCAAGGATAAACAAAAGAGACGAACAAGAGGAAGATGACAATGCTGCAAAGTTTTCACTATTCTGCTGCAAGGAACAAGCTTGACGCCAGAGAAGCCTCTCCTTTGATCCCATGGTATGGTTTATGTGTGATTGTATATTAATTAATTCCCATTTGTTCTGCTTGTCTATTAGTTTGTGTCTGCTGCGCCTGCGCATAGCTTTGTGTTCTGCACATGTTTGTACTGAGTGCCTTGTGATTGTAGTTGAGCATAATGGTTGTGCCTATGCTCACGGATTTGCACTGAGTGCCTATGTTTTTCGTCTGTATCAACCATCAGGCTACATAGATGGTTTGGTGTAATAAGTGCGGTGTTTGCGCGCACATCTGAATTCTTATTAATGTACCGTGTGCTATATATTATACAGTAATTGCCCATCAACCCCATGCTCCAGTATATCTTAAAATATTATATTACATAAGTATTAAAAGTAGTTGTGTGGATAAATTTAGCAGGTACAGTACAACTTAGATATTATCTTTACTTCCTCTCTCTGTTTATTTCTTAACACAATACCCTTTTAGATATTGTACAATTTCTATCTAGTTGTGATAAATTTACCAATTAATCTATATGTGTTTTCATCCAAAGTGAAATGGTGTCATGTATGTTTAGAACTGAAGCCCAGTGGCTCAGGTGAAATGGATTGATGGACTAGTTAAATTAACAGGAATACCTTATAATCACTTGCACTGCATCTTACAATTCTCGTACCCAAGCCTAGTATGAGCAACGATGATGTCATTGGTACAATAAGAACTGAAAAAAGGATACGCATCTAGTTTTGACTAGCAAAACAAACAAAATATCTAGCTTAGATCTCACAGCATGTCTCCCACATGAAAACAAGATCATAAATCACTAGTATGGCTGAGCTTCTCAAATTTGAGCTAACAATTTATTGTTGTAGTACATCATAGCGTAATGATAGAAATCTACTATAGGTGAGCAAAGGCATTGGCCAAATAACAATCAATATAAAGTTCAGGCAGACAGCATTCACGCCAGAAATTCAGTCATCTGAAAAGGGAAACAAACAAGGAAGGAGCACCTGCTTCTCTGTAGGACTGTGCAGGCTGCAGGAGTTGCCACCTCCTTCTTCGATTTGCCCCGTGGCTATGCCGTCGGGCGCCCCCATCCTCCTCGATTTGGCCGCGCGCCCGTGCAGGAGGAGACAGGAGGGCTGGCCGTGACGGGCGCCGCCACCTTCCTTTTCTCGATATTCCCGCGCTGCCGCCCGCTTGTTAACTGCGTCCTCCGCGATTTGGCTGCGCCGCCACGGCTGCCGGCTCGGGTCTCGCCCCGCACTCGCTTGTGTGCGGAGGGCGTCAGGGACTCATGCGGCAATGCCATCCCCGCATGCGAGATTCGCTCCGCGCGACGAGGCGACACGGTTACGCGCTAGCTCCAGCCCCGTGCGCAGGCGGCCGCACTCGGCGTCGGCGGGCACCGTCGCATCCACCTCCGTGTCGTCCCGCCACAACTGCGACGCCAGCGTATCAGCCGCCGGAACCTCGGCCTAGGAGGCCGCTCATCGGCGCCATCTTCCGGTCCACGGCTGGCGACCGCATTCCCGGAAGAGGCAAGAGCGGCTCGTTGTGTACTTCCGAGCAGAACCGTCATCTCTTTGCATTGTCCTTCGACAAGTGCAACTGTGCAAGCAGTTGACAGAGAGGAAGACGTGCGGGTGCAGCATGCTCGCAACGTGTTTGTAGAAATGTCTACGAAGAGTCGAAGACGTGCGTTTGTTTGTACTAGTTCACTTGTTTTGGTGCTTTCTAGTAAGTACTGTAGTTGAATTTGGGATGGTGAAACTTGATTATCTAGTTCCATCCAATCGAACTCAGTGAACCATGTATGTAGGACCACGTGTCATTGCAATCAGGTACAATGGATGCAACTTATGCATTCTTGTGAGTTGTTGCCAGCGTAATGATAACCATTCTGTTCCACAATTAATTCATTATTTTGTTCAGCCATGGATTCATTAAGAAGTTGAGCAGTTGCTTGTTTTGATCAAGAAGAGGTGACACTTGGGTGGAGATGTGGGTGGTAATTCTACCTAGTACTAGTGCAAGGTGATCATAAACAGCCAGTGCAGCCAAACAAACATCAGCTCACCACAACCAGGCCCCCCTGGTCCAGTCCAAACGGGCCATCCACACTCGACCAGGATTTCAAACACGCCCTTATCCACCTGTCTACTGCCCGCATAAATCTCACAACAAAATGGATGACTAACGGCTGACAGTTACATGTAAGAAATTAACTCTCTGTTTCACGTCCAATTAACTCTGCTTCACATCCGTCTCAAGCCTTTGTTTAGTTCTAACGTCAAAACTTTACACCCCATCACATCATATGTTTAGGCACATACATACAGTATTAAATGTAGACGAAAAAATATATAATTGCATAAATTATGAGCAATTTGTGAAACAAATATTTTAAGTCTAATTAGTCCATGATTTGACATTGTGGTGCTACAAGATTTTTTTTCCAAATGACGGATTAATTAGGCTGAATAAATTCATCTCATGGTTTACTTGCAAGTTCTGTAATTAATTTTTTATTAGTATCCAAACACCCCATTCGACATCCCATAAAATATCTGATGTGACACGCTAAAACTTTACACTACCCACGAAATAAACAAGGCTTCACTCTTCTCTGCTCCTACTATATTAATATTTGGTTATACAGACTACTTTTTAGTCTGTGTTACATCGACTTTTTTTACTATTGACGGTCATACACTAATTATAAACTTTCAACATAACCTGTGTAAATAATTAATTCCATCACCAAACATAGGTATAGGGGTTTAAACAAGTAAATTCCACAAACCTTGGTAATTGGTATAATGAAGGAGAATTTATCTAGAAAATTGTCAAAGGAGGACATAATCAATAAGATTAATTGCGTATCCCGCAACGGCACCAACACTAGAAGACTCCAAAAAGCGTTCCATCGAAAAGAGCGACGCACTTGGCATAGAAGTGGGTCAGCCGGCCCACCCACCTAGAAGTGGCTCCAGTTTCATACGGAGGCTCTCTACTAACATAGGGTTTGCATCTTGGCCGTTGTTCAAAGTTAGTTTAATCCAAGGGTTTAGAATTGACGCTATTCCCTATATATACTGCCATGTACCCCGTGAGGAAAGGCATCCTTGATCCCCGATCCTCATTCTCATTGATTTATTCTTTTAGAGGATCCACCAAGAAACTAAAGAAATGATAGCTCTTCTCTAATTAAAAGACCAATCTATGTTTACTTAGAAGATCAAATTTAGTCCATTTTGCATAAGAACAATATATGTTTCCTTGGAAGATCAATCTATGTTTACTTAGAAGGCTGCATGATCAAATTATCTAGTTCGTTTTGAACAATGTAATTTCTATCTATACTATAATGAAACGGCAGAGCACCTACCTCCTTTCACTTAAAAAAGTTATGTTATCAATTAATTCCTGTGAAGCTAAAAAATGCTACAACCTTGCTATTTTAGGAAGACTAAAATGTGACGGCACATAAACTCCACTTGCTATTTCCGTTCACTTCAATGTATTTATTTTGATTAGGTGTGACCTAAGTCAGAGAGCTAAGTCAAGACATATAAAGAATGAGGCTCAAGCAAGGATTTGTGCGATGATTCCCGGACCAGCTAAATTAAGTAAAAATGGCATCATGCTACAGGCAGCCTCTAGAATCAAGGAGCTCGAGATTGAAATTGAATCAACATATAATCATTTTGAAAAACTCCAAAATCGAAGCATAAGTGCGGACAGCTTGAAAGATCAGAGTGGGGTTAAAGATAACTTGAAAGATCAGACTGTGTCTGCAGTTGTGCCAGCAACAGAACAGGGAGAAGACGGGCCTGAAGCCTCCTCCTCCATGGCTGAACATAATATCTTGACCACCAAAGAAAAACCTCCCCCTCTATGGCTGAACAACCGAGGCAATGCTGTTGGGCTGGATCCATCAGTTGCTCCACTCCGGGCCGAAGTATCTTGCATTGGTCCTCCTGGACCTCCTCACAGCATTGGGCTGGCCCGCCGAGTCCGATTCCGATTCGCGGCCAGCGCCGCGGATGAAGGCGACGTACTCCTGGGCGCGCGCACCCATCGCCGCCGTGCTGACGGCCCTCTGTTGGCGTTTCTTAACATCGCTAGTAGAAACAGAGTTAGACTCTATCCCTGACAACGGCGTCAGAAATGCTTGGGGTACTTCTTATGTCTATTGGATAATTCCGCAAGAGCACAGAATTATACCGATGTAGTACTTCACTCGGAAGTATTCCAAGATATCATTGTTTATTTTATCCCAAGGAAAAGCGGTGCTAGGAATATTAATAACAGAGAGAGATCCTTAAGTCACTTGTAACTTAGTACCAACTAGTGATAGGGGGTAAATCGATATATAAAGGAAAGGGTAATGACACAGAAACAAGACAAGGTTTAGGATAACTAGTAGAGTATAGCTAGGTGGGAGAACAACGAGTGAGTTTAAGACCTATGACTCTTACTTTACTCTTGTGAACTTAACTTTAGTAGATAGATGAATTAACTAGACCGCTACCTTACTTATTATGTGAAGGGGATAGTCCAAGACAATAGAGGATATAACCTCTACCCGAAGCGGCTATCCTCTTATGGGAGCCTACCTTTTAAGAACTTGTCTAAAACACGTAGAGGGATGCTAAGACTAGACAGGGCTGTCACCACCTGCTAGTACTCACTAACAATCCATGCGACAAGCGGCAATCAAAGGTAAGATTTAGCCTAAGCACCACGCTTACACTAACTCTCACTACTCTAGCTGTGTACAAAGCAACTAGAGCACCCTATGACAGGTGATGAACAACACACAACAATTGGTTACAGGATCACAATCCAGTATAAGTCAACTAAATTACTAAGATAAGACACAACAATACTATAATGAATAGTAAAGCACTAAGTAAAGACTTAGTAAACTAAAGCAAAGATAATATATTGATAAAAGTAAAGTCTTACAGAAGGAAAGGTACAAGAGGTATACCAGACTCTCCAGCAGACGACTCCGGAGACCTCGAACGTAATTCGACTCGACTCTAACTCCCACACTAGACTAATACTACTACTAAAGAGTGAAACTTCGCTCTAGCTTGCTTCTCTTGTCCCTTGTGTTTTTTATGTGTTTTGAAGAGGGTGATAGCTGCCTCTATTTATAGGGGAGAGTGGAGGGGCGCCACGTCAGCGATCCGTGTGCCTCTCCACCTTGGCCCTTGGATGAACCACCTCAAAACCGCCTTACAATGGACGGCAGTGGTGATTCCAGCACAGTGGGAAGCATGCAGGAGGTCGGTGGAGTATGGCGGTGGCCTGGGCCCACCAGGAGTGGGTCGGCCGACCCCCCTATGGCAGGTGGGCCCAGCCACCGTGGTCCCCAGCAGTCATAGAACATTTCCTTGCACTGGTTCTGTCTTGATCGTGTTGGTTCTCTCCTTGATCCTTGTGCTTTACTTCTCCACCGTTGAATAGAAACACACTCTGATCCGAAGGTAGAAATGAACTGAGTGGAGTGCCACGAAGTCAATTGGGACATATGATTGCCCTACTCTGATAACAGCTTCTTCTAGTACTCCCTCGGGGTAGCAAATGGACTGATCTGCAAGCTGCAAATGCATATCTGTATACAACAAAAGATCACCTAAAATTTTCTCATAGATTACCTTGGACATTATGTTGACACTTGCGCCGAAATCGCAGATAGCTTCTGGAAAGCTGTGACATCCTATAGAGATAGGAATCACAGGTCTTCCAGGGTCTTCCATCTTCTCAGGTAGTGAGTGATCTATCCACTGTATATCTGCAGGCTCAATTTGGTATTGTGTTGCATTGTGAATATCAATAAGGTTAGCAGTTTCTAAATCCTCCGGCTGGCTCGGAATCTTACCTTTTTCAAATGGAGAGACAGCAGCAGCTAGCTGAGCTAATTGTGATTCTAACATTTTATTAAAGTTATACTGATTCTTTATAACAGAAGTAAATGTATCTATTCTAATATTTATGTTTTCTAAAGCTTTATCATTTGAGGCTACCTTTCTAGACATTTGATCTAACAATTTAGATTGACCAGCAACTAAATCTCTTAAAGGTGGAAGATTGTAATTATTACCTTGGTTGTTACCTTGATAATTACCTTGTCGAGGTTGCTGATTCCATCCTTAGGTTTGGCTGGTACCATCCTTGATTTTACTGAGGGCGATAGTAGGTGTTGTTATTGATGAAGTTCACATCCTCTTCCAGCGTAGGGCAGTTGACAGCTGAAAGCCCGTAATCTCCACATTCTTCACAGGTCATGCGAGAATCATTGATATGTATGACTTCCTTTTTCTCTATGCCGAGCTTCTTCATGATGAGGTCTAACTTGGCAGTGACCATGTCAGTTTCCTTGAGATGATGGATGCCTCCTCCTCTCTTGCGAGGTTGAGTACGTTCTTCATTACAACTTCAATTTGAGGCCATCTTCTCAACAAGTGCTTTAGCTTCTGGAAGCTTAAGTGACAGGAAAGCTCCTCCTGCTGCAGCATCTATGGACTCACGGGTTCTTGAGATAAACCCGTGGTAGAAGGTCTGCAATAGTAGCCAATCCTCTATCCCATGATGAGGACAGTCTTCAATGTAATCTTGGAATCTCTCCCACGCTTCAGTGAATGATTCATTATGTTGCTGTTAAAAGCTTGAAATTTTCTCACTGCAGAGCATTCGTCTTGCCAGTAGGAAAGAACTTTGCCAGGAAAGCAGTTGAGCATCGGTCCCATATAGTGTTCTTGTCATTGTTGGCGTAGAACCACTGCTTGGCTTTCCCCAAAAGTGAAAATGGGAAAAGACGGAGTAAAATAGCATCTCTTGGTACTCCTCTAATCGTGAAGGTGCTGCAGATCTCTAAAAAGTGTTGTAAGTGTGCACTTGCATCTTCATGAGCTTTTTCACAAAACTGGCTGGCTTGAACTATGGTGATAAGAGCAGGCTTGAGCTCGAATCCATTCTCCCCAGTATTGACTGCTGGTCCAGTCCGGATGTTTTCTGTTGTTGGGGCAGAGAACTCGCGCAGCGTCTTCTCAGCCATGTCTTCAAACACAGGAGATAAATACCTAGACACCACATCTAAATACTGTTCATCATCTATCCATCGTCCGCATGAATAAATGCTATATGAGCAATTACATGAATTCAACAAGATCAAACCGACTATACTAGACATATAATCAAAGTAGACAAAGACTATTCTAATCAAGAATATATGAACTATTAAGAACAGTGTTTGCCTAATCATAATGAAGAATACAATAATAGAGAAAGAACTAGAATTATACCGAACTCTGTGCTCCAGACAGACACCGGGGCTCCAGATCCACCGAAGAACTAGAACTCCTCTACTTCTAATCTAACTAGGCTAGAACTATGAACTAGAAGGCTCTTAATGAACTAGGAGGCTCTTGATGGCTTGAAGACTTGATGTCTTCAATGAATGATGGGTTGATGCCTCCAGGGGGGTCTGCCTCTCTATTTATGGCCTGGTGGGATGCACGTGCGCCGTAGGATCAAACCGACATGAAACAAGGGCCGAGATGACTCCACAAAGGTGGCGAAAAAAGACTCCAGAAGGTGGGCCGAAACCCTAGGGGGGCGCTGGCCGGCCCCACCCTGGCGCCGCCCGGCCCCACCTGGTGGTGTTCGGGCCCCAGTCGCTTCGGGTGTGTTCTACACTCTTCCAAGGTCTTCGTGATGATGTTTTCTTGGCGGTTAAGTTTCGTGGTAATTATGCTCTTTAACTCTTCTTTTATGCTTTTCTGGAATAGCCCCTGAGAAATACAGAACATGCAAAATTCGTGAAAACTGTCAGTTAAAACCCTAGACTAGTGTGTATTCATGTATCCTTTGGTGTCTAAAGTTCTAATAAAAGTTGACGTTATCCACCGTCAACACCTGGCGTCTATTTATAAGGCGGAGGCGTCGAGATGGTTTCCTCAGGAAATGAGACGGCGCGGCGGATTTTATACTGGAGTTATTTCGTGTTTCTTGAATCCGGAACAAACGTGGCGCGTGGGGAATGAGACATGTCGGTCGGCTATTTGGGCCAGTGGCTCAAGATCGGTTGGCGAATCGATTCCTCTCGAATCGGTGCTGGAGGATCTGGCTGAATAGCCGATTCAAAGGTGAACAAGTGACAGGGCCGATTTCAGTCTGGCCAGCATACATTATATAAATGTTCAGTTAGCGTGTGAACAAAGTCAAAGGATTACAAGCCCAACAGCGATCGAATAGAAGAGATAAGTTCAGCTTGAAGGCTCTGGCCACTCTGCAATGATTCGTGGTCCTCATCGGCTGTCGACTTTAACAAATTCAGACGCTGGCGGATCTGTCTGCCTTCAACAACCCTGACACTGACTTGTTTCTTCTTCTGGGCAATATCAACAGTATTGGTTGAGACGGCGATTTCACGCTGAGTAATAGCCAAGTCGACCTCCTCAAGCGCTTTCACAAGCCGGTCGCGCTTGGCCTTCAGGATCTCCAGTTCTGACTCAGCCGTGTTGATTGAAGTTTTCAGCAACTTAACTTGATCGGCTAGACCAGTAGCTTCTTCTTTATTGGGCAGTTTGTTGCTCTTTAGCTGTTCAAACTCTATTAGGTTTGCATGTGCAGATGCGATCCTTGATGCTGCACTCTTAAGTTTGGCAAGCTGCTTCAGGGGCTGAGAGCTACTGGATCGGCCTATTGTTGGATCAGTTGGATAGCCTGGTCGATTGGCTCAGGATGCAGGGCTAGATCGGTTAAGTTCCCCTCCAGCTGAGAAAGAAGCTCACTTAGCCGATTTTTAAAATCTGGCTTTGGCAGCGTTAAAGACTTTGACTTGAGTTCTTCCTCATCACAGCATTCTTTCAAATCGAAGGAATAGCAGGGAGATGGAGGCTGCTGTACCTGCATTCATATGTCAGACAATGATAAGTGTGAAGGGTGGTCAGTCGATCTATTGAAAGGAAAATTCACCTGTCCAGAGCCTGAAGGCAGTAAAGTTGATGAAGCTGCTGGTTGTTTTGATAGAGTTATTTCCTTTCCAGCAATGGATGAAGTCTTAATATGCGTTTCTAGAATCGATTGAGGCTCTGCAAACTCAGAAGTTAGTAATACAATGAAAGCACAACGGTGTTAACAGCCGAATAGTACCATCTGAAGATTTGGTGGGTGGTGATCCCTCTTTTTCAAGCTCAATCCGTGTATCTTCAGAAGAGGGGCTATTCGGCTGCATTTGTTACGAGCAGTTAAAGATTAAGTTGGAATGCCTAGCCAGGTGAAATTGTGTGTTTGCAAGTTTGATTTTCAGCAAATACCTGGGTCTTTGTTGTTTCTTGCTGGATGTTGGTGGTTTCAGCCATGCTTGGGAAGCCTGCAGCAGTGTCCTGACCGCCTGTGGTTTTCGGTCGGTGTTCAGATTGGGTACCCTCGAGAAGTGCTTGAATCAGTTGGATGTTCACCTATTGAATAACCGATTCAATCAAGCGAATTGGATGAATAACTCAGGAAGGTTTCAGGAGATATAGTTACCTGGGCAGTTTTCTTTTTGGTTCTGGGTTTCTTGGTAATTATCTTCTGAAGACCAGATAAAGCTTTCCTTTTTGGAGCTGGAACAAGTGTGACATCCACAAGGGCTTTCATCATTTTCTTCAATGATGGAGCTTGAGACCCCAATCTTGCAACTGGACAAGGAGGATAATAGTCGATTTGCCCTAGTGGGTCAGCCTCTGAATCCTACATTAACAAGAGTTAGGATACAGCTAACAGCCGATTGTAATGGAATTGGTTAACAGTACTTACTGCTGATGCAGAATTGAAGCTTGGGTCCAGGGTTTGACATTTGTCATGGATTCTTTGACAGAAAAGATGGACGCCATAGTTACCACCAGCTGTCAAAAGTTTCATGGGTCATTGAAATTTGGCTCCATTTCTCCACTGTGTAGTGTGGTAGGTCTGTCCCCAATTTGAACACCCTGTCGGCTTCAAGCATCTCAGTAATTTCATCCCTCGGTTTCAAGATGTGCAGGAACGAAAGCTTGGGGGGCAGTTGGCCAAAGCCTAGTTGCCTTGCTGCAACATTTGGATGATAAAATTCATAAGAAGGCCAGCTGGGTTCGTTGTTGGTGCCTCGAAGGTGTTTAAAGTCGACTGGCAGCACACAAGGCTTTATGGTGACGTTGAAGATTTCAATGGCCCCATCGTCAGGACACCCTGTGCTGAATTTGAGGCTGTAGGGCATTGGAAATTCATCATCTTCTGTATATGGGAACCAGGTCAGGGCATCTGATCCCTGTGACAGAACCGCCTTAATCATAGGGCCCACGTGCGCCATCAACATCCCTAAGGACATCCGGTTACTGTGCACGAGTTCCCTAATGACCTAGGTGGCCTGCCGGGTCTCCTAGGAAACCCAATTTCCCCGAGGATCTCATTGTAAAGACATTGCAAGTATTACAACAGTTTACAAAAATAATCTAAATCAGAGTACAAGATGCGGAAGTATTACATATCTATAGGTTAATAAATATAATTTTTACATTACCCAGATCAGAGCTTCGTAGTGGAGCAGCAGTATACAACTATACCCTTGCCCAAGGGTTGTACTACATACATATCCTCATCTGTCTCCGGCCCGTCAGCCGGCACGATCCCATGCAGTACGGCACACTCGGCTCACCTGCAACAGGGGTTAACAAACCCTGAGTACTTGGGGTACTCCGCAAGACTTACCCGACTAAGGGTGTAAAATGAGACTCAGGAATGCAGGTCATAGGTAAGGCTAGCAGGAGAGAGAAGGTTTGCAGAAAAGCATTGCTAACCAACATTTTAATTATTTATCATTATAATCATAGTCATAATTCCAATAATCAATCTCATCTATCATCAATTCTCAACTTCCTTTGATCATTCGGTGAACCTAGTTGCGAACCACTTTTCGGGGTAGGTGTGAGGATCAAGTCTCCATTAACCGAGGAGCACGTCGATTCGAATCCAGAAAAATACCCAGCTGGGGATTCTAACCACACTGCATATGCAGCACGCCGGCATACATATACCAACCCGTCATCTAGGTCTTTCTATCCCGGAACCGGTCCTGCGCCACCCGGGAGCACAGTACTCCACTCGTCTCCAGGCACGCCGGCCACGTGGGTACACGCTACTCCCGCCATCTCTCCACTCCCAGTGCGTGGTTGTCGGTTCCAGCAATAGAGCCACCTGACTCTAGGCTTTCCACATAGGTATGTGGCTAGGCTGTTCATCATGATCACAGCAGGCCTACAACGAACGGTCCCTACTTCCTTTCTGCCGTCAGACTTGCATTGGGGCCTAGCCCGAATACAATACTGCCCGACAGTTTTATTATCATGCCTGAAGAGTAGTGTGACATGGGAAACGCCGTCCCATGAGCAGGCCACTCAACGAAACATATTTTGGGTGATACCGACCAGTTCCAAACTATTCCGAAAGCGACCATGCATCGGGACTCCAGCCCGAATACCCATCGACCAACGGATAACAAGTTCTTCACCAATCATAAAGTATATATATGTACATAGCACAGAAAATAGTTTTTCTTTTATGGAATTCTAATTTCATTAAGCATGCCTAGCATTTTTCAAATTATTTATTTAAATCAGGTTTCAGGGTAGTTATATGGGACAATGCATTTGGATAGGCAACAATCAACTCCTAGCAACCTAATGCAATAGATTAACTCGAATTGTAAAGGATTTCATAATAGAGGGTTAATGCACCGGGGCTTGCCTTCGATTGAGAAAAGGGTGGGATCGGGGTCGGTTCCGCAGATGACAAATCCCTGGATCACCTCCGGAGTTGGCTCCCCAGCAGTGGCCTCAACCTTCACTCCTTCGCTCCCGGTCACTACACGTGTGCAATGATGCATGCTTAACATGATGCAACAATGTAAATAGAAATGCGATAATCAACGATTAACATCTTGAGTACAACTTTCCTTCACGGAGAAGTTGTATTCGGAATTCGCAAAATAATATAACAATTATTATTTCTAACCGTCGTAGAAAGCCGCTGCACAACTTTATTACTACAACCTACAATATCATCTTACATTGCCAAGGATCATAGGGTGGTAGACCCTTGGACTACAATCAATCCAAAATACACACAAATCCTAAATTCATTTCCCCTACACATTTTATTTATTTTCCTTATTTTACCCATATTTATCAACTGACCAAATTAACTCCAATTGTGACTAAACTTTACCAACAGCTAGATTTCATCATCAAACAGTGCCACAATTAATTTCATGATTTTTGGGACTACCTACAATTTATTAAAAATCACCAAAGTTGCATTATTCATTTATTTGGGTGATTTTTACTCCTAACAGAAAAAGTTCAAAACCCATATATTATATTTTTCCTGTATACTAGGCATCACAGAGAGCTATCACAAAAATTTTCAGACTATTTCAAGCTATAGATTAATTCATACGAAATTCACAATCATCAGCACTATTCACATGAATTAAATTTGGAAAAGGATTTGAAATTCATTTGAAAAATAAAAGCGGCCCAGCCGGCCACACCCCGCGCCCGAGCCGGCCCACTCGGCCCACGGTCCCGCGCGCCCTCCCCCGCGCGCGCGCGGCCCGTGCCCAGGCGCCAACTGAGGCGCTGACAGGCGGACCCCGCCTGTCAGCTCCTCCTCCTACCTCACGCCGCGCCTCCCGCACGCGTGCGCACGCGGCGGCCGCCGCGGACTCGCCGCCGACGACCCCAAACGGCGAACACGAGCGGACCTACGGCTACTCTACGCTCTAGCGGACACCCCTGAGCACCTAACCTCCACCCTAGCCGCCTCCAACGAGGTGTTCCTCGCCCATGGCGGACACGGCGGCACAGCGGACGTGCGCCGGTTGACACAGCGCGGTAGAGTTCAAAGAAAAGGGCGGGGAGTATTCAGAGGCTCACCACGAGTCTAGTGACGCAGCTGACTGGGGCTAAGGAAGGCTAGCAAGGCGAGTTTGACGGCGGCGACGAAAGCGGCGGCTCGGCTCCGGCGATGACGACTCGTTCCGGCAAACCTAGACCACCAAAGAACCAACCAAGAGGAGCATGATGAACCACGGACTATACAGAGGCTAGAACATGAGCCAAAGGACTCCAGAGCTCACCCGAGCAGCCTGGAGATGACGACGATCGCCGCGGCGGGGCTCCGACCACCCACGAAGACGACGAAACGCGTCCTTGCACACACACGGGTTCCCGGACACTACCAAGGACATCAAACGATGCGCAAGGGAGCTAACTTGTTGGCTGCGACACGGAGAGGATGGAGATAGACAGTGGACAGCGAATTCCGCCGCGGACCGAGAAGTCGGCAATGGCGACGGTGGTGGAAAACGGCAAGAATGCCGGTGGCGGAGTGCTTTACAGGCTGCGCGAGTGAGGGCAACGGGTAGAAAGGATCCCCACGGGTCGTCTTTAAGCCAACGTGGGAGCAGGGGACGGCAAGGATGGCCGCGCCGTGCCCGACCATGCCGGCGGCAGAGGAACAGGGGAGAGAGAGGACAAGGTCCATGCCGAGCACTGTAGCAACCCTATTCCCCTTTTGACTTTGCTGCCCAAAAACGCCAAAATTTATATAATAAGATGAAAAATCACCAGAAACAAAGTTGTAGTACAAATTGTGCTGGTCACCTTTGGTATTTGAAACATTTTCAAATTCTGAATATTTTTGAAACTATTGAAAAGGGGGTAAAATGGGTTTTTGAATCCCAAACTAAAATTTTAAAATTACTTTTGATTTTCCTCAACAACTTGAAAAATGGTAAAAATAAAAGTTGTTCCCCTCAGAGAGCTTTACAACTTTCATTAAGGAAGTTTTGTCAGATTCCAAATAATTTTTGAAATGACATTTTAAATTCAAGTTTCAATTCACTGTTTAGAGTTAAATTCAAATTTCCACAACAAAACTTTAAAATCTCTAAAAATAAAAGTTGCCACATTTAAATAGACCTACAACTTTCATTAAGGGACCACCCCAAGATTCCTTCTATATTTTGAATTAGGTTTTTGGGGCCAAAATTAGGTTTAAACGGAAGTCTGATCGGGGACTAGAAAATCGAAATTTTATATAATTACTTCCCAATATTCAAATACCAAAGTTGTCCCATTTAATGAACTTTACAACTTTTATGTAATAAGTTTTGTCTAATTCTTAATAATTTTCGAAATAAAGATTTAAATCTAAACCTTCAAACACAAATTAGGGTTTAATTTGAAATTTCAAATAATAACTTAGAAATCGCCCAAAGTAAGAGTTGCTCAACTTTTCAAAAGCTAGAAGTTTTATTTAAGGCTCAAGACCAAATTCTGACTAGTTTTGGAATAGAGTTTTGGATCCTATTCTAGGGTTTATGAAGGAGTTTTATTTTATCGTCCAGATGGGATTTGACCAAATGCAAATAAACTAGTATTTATGAAATCAAATCACTCTAGGTTACCTATGCACAATCACATGGAAGAATAAAAATTGTTTTAGTTAATGCACCCTAATGATGAGTTTATGCAGGATGATTTGCATGAAATCATGATGACATGGCAGGTTTTAGTTACAGTAACACCAGGGGTGTTACATCCTTCCCCCCTAAAAATAAAATCTCGTCTCGAGATTTAAAATATGGCTAAGGCCTTAGGTTTAGTAATGGAAAAGAAAATGTGTCATGTAGATATTTTCCAAACTTGACTATAGAGCAAGTAGGGGTCTACATTTTATAAACTTGGTAAATAAGAATTATTTATAAAAGTAGCAAGGAGTTCAGGAAAGTTTTCAGAGGGGTGATCTTCTGATCCCTCATGTAGCTGTTTCTCCTGGAGGCTGATCCTGCTATACGTCGCACCATCCCGCTGAAGTCCTTCGAGCAACCCGATCTAATCAGTTGTCTCTCAACACTAAAAATTTTATACTTTACTCTTACAATAAACCTTTACGAGGAATCTCGTTTGAGCATGACTTCATAATGAGTTATGGCCAAGGACGACGATACCAGCGCGTGCCGAGCAGCTAACCCCTGTATGTATCACACGGGGAGCCCTAGGTTTCGTCGCGGCACCGTCAATCGTTAGCCCTAACACCATTATCAAGCACAGCCAGATAAAATCCCTCAAACCACTGTGATTTTAACACCTTTTGAGTTAGTCACTATTTGAAATTTCAATTTATTTGTTGTTTTCAAAAGAGAATTCAAAGATCGTGAGAGCACCTTAAATTGTGAGCTATAATATTTCAGGAGCACCGTCTATGATACTAGTGCGTACCTCGGCAAGATCTTATGTGGCTGCAGTCCACAGAAGGTTCCAAGCTTTAACACGGCACCATAGTCACGGACCGAGATACCGTTATAGCACACAATTAAAGTAACCTCAGTCAAAAAGAAAGTATTTCTATGGTGGTTACGATGAAAAATGATCAAGGACCTCGATACGAGTATACCCCCTTGCAAAATCTCATGTAGGTGCAAGATACATGAGTTTTCAGGTGGTCATATTGTATCGTAATCATAGATCATGTTTCACCACAGCAATGGAATAGAGCTCGATAGTTGTGAAGCTATAGTAGGTCATAACCTTAATCCACGATACCAGCACGTGCCTAGTAGAATCTCGCGTGGACGTGGCACGCAAGGGACCCTAGGTTTCGACACGGCACCGTGGTCTCAGGTCATGGCACTACTATAGGGCACAACCATAAAGACTCGGACAACGTGTTGAATTTTTCAAAGAATTGAGACGTGTCAGATTAAGGCATGACACGTACACAGATAAAAATTAAGAAGTAGAACCAAGTATTGAGACTAGGGCAGTG
The DNA here is from genome assembly GCA_038502445.1 of Eremochloa ophiuroides. Taxonomy (NCBI): domain Eukaryota; kingdom Viridiplantae; phylum Streptophyta; class Magnoliopsida; order Poales; family Poaceae; genus Eremochloa; species Eremochloa ophiuroides. Next base: position 3,426,563 of record JAHLJS010000004.1, on the reverse strand, counting down.
GGGATAACCTCGAGTGCATCTCGAAATTTTAAGGAAGTGAATAGTTAAGAATAAAATTCAAGATATTTATAAAAAAATCAGGAATCCTTAAAACAACAGGAAATCCTCAGCGGATCGTAGGTACCAATTCTAAGTGAATGGATCTTAGGTACTTTTTCCAAATCGGTTCCCATCATTTTATCAGATGAGATTAGGATGATTGTAAGAACAAAGAATTCTGAGAACTCAAGGAGATGAGATGCAAACTTGCAGAATAGATTTTTAATATTGTTATATATAGCGAAAGAATTTTCAAAATTCGGGAAAAATATGGATATAAATTTTTTTTGTGATATACATTTGAAAGGGTGTGAAAGCGTATTAACTGCAGACTAAGATCATGGCCACTAACCCTAATCACAGCGAGCGTCTGGCAGTAACTTCCTATGGTCGCGAGCCATAAGAGATCCCAGATTTCGACGCTGCGTCGGTCATGGATCATGATACCCCATAGACTGCAATTACAATAGCTTCCAACTAACCTGGAAACAATAGGTGCCGTGAAAGGAAAGGATAAGTCTGACACACACACGGAGAAACCAAGGATTCGGTAATTCCTTGCTTGAATTTAGTGCCTCCAAAAGTTACCAAAGGACTGGAAACTTAGGGAGCATGGATTTTCGATGGAAGAGAGCACATCAGTTGTGACCTTCCTGGGTGAGGGGCATGGGTTATGATATTAATAGGTGCCCTGAGAAAAACTTGTGCGAAAGTATGTCGCAAAAGATTCTCAGTTTTGTAAGGCACCATAACCATGGTCAAACACCATCACAAGGTACAATTAACATAGCCTCAGTCAACAGGAGTCATACGAATAAACGTATGACAATCAGGACTATGATGGATAATGACTACGGCTTTCGATGTAAGCGAATTCTTGCAAAATTTCTTGTGGGAACGAGCCATAAGAGATTTCAAGTCTCGACATTACATTGTATTCGTAGATCATCGTCCATCATAGGAATATGTATTCGTTTCCACGAAAGGTGCAACGAAAGAGAGCTTATGAATTGTGAAGCTATGGTAGCTCATAACCTTAAACCTCAATACATACACGCTCCTAGCAGAATCTCGCATGACTCAGGCATGCGAGAGACCCTAGGCCCCGTCATGGTATTGCGGTCACTAGTTATGACACCACTACAGGATACAATAGTTTTCGAAGGAATGACAATGTCTTGAAAGGGGGAAACAAAATTAAGGATAAACTAAGGTTTTCTCTAGAGTTGGCATAGTAAATGAGTGCATCCAGAAGCTCCCCAAGGACCAGGAACTTATGGAGCAACATTTATTAAAGATCGACAAAACTTGTTTATATCCTGTAACTTTTAATGAAAGAAGATTTTTAATAAATCCAACTTGGAAACTCAGTTATGCTATGTACCTTTTGAGGGCGGTCACGATCATACCACGATACCAGCATACGCTCGGCAGCAAGCCATGTGGGTACATCACACATGGGGCTTCACGTTTCATAGAGATACCACAGGTCGGGAACGACTTATCTCATCGAGGTACTAGCATTAGCTTGATGTTCCAAGCAAGAGGACAAATCCTTTTGAAAGGATTTAAAAGACCGTCTCCTTTTAAAACTTAAGTTATTGGTGACCCTTGCAAGAAAGATTTTAGAAATTAAATCGTTTTATAATTCTTTTCGGAATGGACTTTTGAGCAAAGGCGGTGAACAAAGGTGGAAGGAAGAGATAGGGCTTTCGTAAAAATATTGTACAATTGCCAAAAACCTTTCATGGTGTTTGAATGAAAACCTTGTTTGGAAATTTAGAAGCATTTTTGTAAGGCTTTAAAATCGGAAGAAGATTTGAAAACCATCTTAAGAATCGATGAGTTTTGATAGCAAAATCTTTTGAATGTATTCTTTTTCGAAATAGTTTTCAAGGCTTGGTTCGACTGGTGTGGTTTTGAAATCAAAGCGTCATTTCTTTCTGCTTGCTTTAAATAAAACCGGTCTGGCTTTTGTCCTCCGCTTGATTTTCGGAACTCATCCTTGACTGGAGTTGTCAGTAGTCATCACCAGATCCTTCAGCAAGCATAAGGGAAGATATAAGAGTAAAGCCTTTTGGAAACAAGTTATATTTTGAAAATATAGGCTTACTTCATTATGGGGGAAGTATTAATTGTTGTAATGTCATGATGCATGCACGTTCCAACGCAACCAATATACTACGATATATATACATATACTTGGCAAAGTAATTATTAGAGTGACATGCACTCACTATTTTAGAATATAGGGCATATTTTAACTGCTAATCCACTACCAAGCCTAAAATCTAACTGCAATTCTATAGAAAGAATCAGGAAAGGACTTTAGAGAATGAATAAGGGAAGTTCAGAAGCAACTGGTACCAAACCACCCCGTTGATTTTATTTATTCGAAATCATTTTGAAGCTTTTGTAAAGTAATACTGCAAGTACTTTACAATGAAATGCTCTGATACCACTTGTGACAGAACCGCCTTAATCATAGGGCCCACGTGCGCCATCAACATCCCTAAGGACATCCGGTTACTGTGCACGAGTTCCCTAATGACCTAGGTGGCCTGCCGGGTCTCCTAGGAAACCCAATTTCCCCGAGGATCTCATTGTAAAGACATTGCAAGTATTACAACAGTTTACAAAAATAATCTAAATCAGAGTACAAGATGCGGAAGTATTACATATCTATAGGTTAATAAATATAATTTTTACATTACCCAGATCAGAGCTTCGTAGTGGAGCAGCAGTATACAACTATACCCTTGCCCAAGGGTTGTACTACATACATATCCTCATCTGTCTCCGGCCCGTCAGCCGGCACGATCCCATGCAGTACGGCACACTCGGCTCACCTGCAACAGGGGTTAACAAACCCTGAGTACTTGGGGTACTCCGCAAGACTTACCCGACTAAGGGTGTAAAATGAGACTCAGGAATGCAGGTCATAGGTAAGGCTAGCAGGAGAGAGAAGGTTTGCAGAAAAGCATTGCTAACCAACATTTTAATTATTTATCATTATAATCATAGTCATAATTCCAATAATCAATCTCATCTATCATCAATTCTCAACTTCCTTTGATCATTCGGTGAACCTAGTTGCGAACCACTTTTCGGGGTAGGTGTGAGGATCAAGTCTCCATTAACCGAGGAGCACGTCGATTCGAATCCAGAAAAATACCCAGCTGGGGATTCTAACCACACTGCATATGCAGCACGCCGGCATACATATACCAACCCGTCATCTAGGTCTTTCTATCCCGGAACCGGTCCTGCGCCACCCGGGAGCACAGTACTCCACTCGTCTCCAGGCACGCCGGCCACGTGGGTACACGCTACTCCCGCCATCTCTCCACTCCCAGTGCGTGGTTGTCGGTTCCAGCAATAGAGCCACCTGACTCTAGGCTTTCCACATAGGTATGTGGCTAGGCTGTTCATCATGATCACAGCAGGCCTACAACGAACGGTCCCTACTTCCTTCCTGCCGTCAGACTTGCATTGGGGCCTAGCCCGAATACAATACTGCCCGACAGTTTTATTATCATGCCTGAAGAGTAGTGTGACATGGGAAACGCCGTCCCATGAGCAGGCCACTCAACGAAACATATTTTGGGTGATACCGACCAGTTCCAAACTATTCCGAAAGCGACCATGCATCGGGACTCCAGCCCGAATACCCATCGACCAACGGATAACAAGTTCTTCACCAATCATAAAGTATATATATGTACATAGCACAGAAAATAGTTTTTCTTTTATGGAATTCTAATTTCATTAAGCATGCCTAGCATTTTTCAAATTATTTATTTAAATCAGGTTTCAGGGTAGTTATATGGGACAATGCATTTGGATAGGCAACAATCAACTCCTAGCAACCTAATGCAATAGATTAACTCGAATTGTAAAGGATTTCATAATAGAGGGTTAATGCACCGGGGCTTGCCTTCGATTGAGAAAAGGGTGGGATCGGGGTCGGTTCCGCAGATGACAAATCCCTGGATCACCTCCGGAGTTGGCTCCCCAGCAGTGGCCTCAACCTTCACTCCTTCGCTCCCGGTCACTACACGTGTGCAATGATGCATGCTTAACATGATGCAACAATGTAAATAGAAATGCGATAATCAACGATTAACATCTTGAGTACAACTTTCCTTCACGGAGAAGTTGTATTCGGAATTCGCAAAATAATATAACAATTATTATTTCTAACCGTCGTAGAAAGCCGCTGCACAACTTTATTACTACAACCTACAATATCATCTTACATTGCCAAGGATCATAGGGTGGTAGACCCTTGGACTACAATCAATCCAAAATACACACAAATCCTAAATTCATTTCCCCTACACATTTTATTTATTTTCCTTATTTTACCCATATTTATCAACTGACCAAATTAACTCCAATTGTGACTAAACTTTACCAACAGCTAGATTTCATCATCAAACAGTGCCACAATTAATTTCATGATTTTTGGGACTACCTACAATTTATTAAAAATCACCAAAGTTGCATTATTCATTTATTTGGGTGATTTTTACTCCTAACAGAAAAAGTTCAAAACCCATATATTATATTTTTCCTGTATACTAGGCATCACAGAGAGCTATCACAAAAATTTTCAGACTATTTCAAGCTATAGATTAATTCATACGAAATTCACAATCATCAGCACTATTCACATGAATTAAATTTGGAAAAGGATTTGAAATTCATTTGAAAAATAAAAGCGGCCCAGCCGGCCGGAACGGCCCAGCCGGCCACACCCCGCGCCCGAGCCGGCCCACTCGGCCCACGGTCCCGCGCGCCCTCCCCCGCGCGCGCGCGGCCCGTGCCCAGGCGCCAACTGAGGCGCTAGCTCCTCCTCCTACCTCACGCCGCGCCTCCCGCACGCGTGCGCACGCGGCGGCCGCCGCGGACTCGCCGCCGACGACCCCAAACGGCGAACACGAGCGGACCTACGGCTACTCTACGCTCTAGCGGACACCCCTGAGCACCTAACCTCCACCCTAGCCGCCTCCAACGAGGTGTTCCTCGCCCATGGCGGACACGGCGGCACAGCGGACGTGCGCCGGTTGACACAGCGCGGTAGAGTTCAAAGAAAAGGGCGGGGAGTATTCAGAGGCTCACCACGAGTCTAGTGACGCAGCTGACTGGGGCTAAGGAAGGCTAGCAAGGCGAGTTTGACGGCGGCGACGAAAGCGGCGGCTCGGCTCCGGCGATGACGACTCGTTCCGGCAAACCTAGACCACCAAAGAACCAACCAAGAGGAGCATGATGAACCACGGACTATACAGAGGCTAGAACATGAGCCAAAGGACTCCAGAGCTCACCCGAGCAGCCTGGAGATGACGACGATCGCCGCGGCGGGGCTCCGACCACCCACGAAGACGACGAAACGCGTCCTTGCACACACACGGGTTCCCGGACACTACCAAGGACATCAAACGATGCGCAAGGGAGCTAACTTGTTGGCTGCGACACGGAGAGGATGGAGATAGACAGTGGACAGCGAATTCCGCCGCGGACCGAGAAGTCGGCAATGGCGACGGTGGTGGAAAACGGCAAGAATGCCGGTGGCGGAGTGCTTTACAGGCTGCGCGAGTGAGGGCAACGGGTAGAAAGGATCCCCACGGGTCGTCTTTAAGCCAACGTGGGAGCAGGGGACGGCAAGGATGGCCGCGCCGTGCCCGACCATGCCGGCGGCAGAGGAACAGGGGAGAGAGAGGACAAGGTCCATGCCGAGCACTGTAGCAACCCTATTCCCCTTTTGACTTTGCTGCCCAAAAACGCCAAAATTTATATAATAAGATGAAAAATCACCAGAAACAAAGTTGTAGTACAAATTGTGCTGGTCACCTTTGGTATTTGAAACATTTTCAAATTCTGAATATTTTTGAAACTATTGAAAAGGGGGTAAAATGGGTTTTTGAATCCCAAACTAAAATTTTAAAATTACTTTTGATTTTCCTCAACAACTTGAAAAATGGTAAAAATAAAAGTTGTTCCCCTCAGAGAGCTTTACAACTTTCATTAAGGAAGTTTTGTCAGATTCCAAATAATTTTTGAAATGACATTTTAAATTCAAGTTTCAATTCACTGTTTAGAGTTAAATTCAAATTTCCACAACAAAACTTTAAAATCTCTAAAAATAAAAGTTGCCACATTTAAATAGACCTACAACTTTCATTAAGGGACCACCCCAAGATTCCTTCTATATTTTGAATTAGGTTTTTGGGGCCAAAATTAGGTTTAAACGGAAGTCTGATCGGGGACTAGAAAATCGAAATTTTATATAATTACTTCCCAATATTCAAATACCAAAGTTGTCCCATTTAATGAACTTTACAACTTTTATGTAATAAGTTTTGTCTAATTCTTAATAATTTTCGAAATAAAGATTTAAATCTAAACCTTCAAACACAAATTAGGGTTTAATTTGAAATTTCAAATAATAACTTAGAAATCGCCCAAAGTAAGAGTTGCTCAACTTTTCAAAAGCTAGAAGTTTTATTTAAGGCTCAAGACCAAATTCTGACTAGTTTTGGAATAGAGTTTTGGATCCTATTCTAGGGTTTATGAAGGAGTTTTATTTTATCGTCCAGATGGGATTTGACCAAATGCAAATAAACTAGTATTTATGAAATCAAATCACTCTAGGTTACCTATGCACAATCACATGGAAGAATAAAAATTGTTTTAGTTAATGCACCCTAATGATGAGTTTATGCAGGATGATTTGCATGAAATCATGATGACATGGCAGGTTTTAGTTACAGTAACACCAGGGGTGTTACAATCCCGGACCTCTGTAAAGAATTTCAAGCAGACGACCTCGATCGATGTTGATGGTTATCGCTGAAGCGGCTTCACCAAAACTTTGACAACCCCTGGTGATTTTATTCTTCTCCTCTTCTGCATAATCAATAGAAGGGTAGCTGAGGTTGTGAAGGTTTGGTTTCACCATTTTGTGCAAGTACAGATTGAGCCACAGCTGTATCAGCCACCAAGGGCCTTTTATGCATTGTACTTCCTCACCTTTTAGCAGAAAGCCGGCAACTCAGCTCATCAGCCTGTAAGCAGATCCCAGCAGAAGCTTACCTAAAGGGATTGAGTTTCCTTGGGCTAATTTCTCTGTAAGAGCTTTGAAAGGATAGGCTGGTCCAAGAGAGGCACCGCAAAAGACAAATATTTCTAACCATAGGATCAGGAATGCTGTATACTCTTTCTCATTGACGTTGGGAGTTGTCAGGTGATGGGTACTGATATAACCAGACCAACCTTTGTATTCATTCAGCTTGGAGATTATTTTTCGCCTGTGGAGAGGAGATTCCAGTATTGATAAGTCTCAGTGATCTGAAGGTCGGTGAGCATGTGAATGCCACCTAGGGTGATGGTCATCGGCCGTCTCCAAACACAAAGGCGTTCAAAGAATTTGACCAGAAATAGCTGGCGGCAATCAGGACTGGCTTTTCTTCTTCATCTGACAGAGTGAGAGGTCAAGACAATGGCTTATATTACGCAGCTCCCAGTCTATCCGCTTCTTCTCTGATACCCGATGGAACCAATTCCTCCATCCGGTGGGCATGTTGGGCCAGTTCCGGAAGGAGTTTTTGTCCATGAGGATGAATCTACTGGAGAAGCCCTGAAGGGGATTTGGTTGGTCTCTTTGCTGATGAACTCTGCGGGGTCGGAATCGCCCATTGGGCCCAGGAAGAAGGCGTTTGGAGCATCCTTCAGTGAAATCAAGATCTCGTTCTTCAGTTCCCGGCAGTAGGCGCTATGTGTGACTAATCGAGGAAGGATTCGTGAATAAGCGGGTCGGCAAGATTCATACCTCGGGGATCTCAGAAGGAGTCGCCATAGCTTGCAGATTCGAAGGTGGCGGATCGAAGCCGGAGGCACAGCAAGAGCTTTCTTGGTTAGGCTTTCGATTTGGTGTGGAGCTTCAAGGCGTTGAGCGGGAGACTGTGATTTTGGCTGGCGAGCAAAGCTTGGTGCTAATTTTAGAATAAAGCCAGTTTATCCTAAAATTGGGGGCATGTGTTTACGCCAAATTCTGGACCGAGTACAGATAGTCGATGCCGAGCGCAGATAGCCGATTTCGGGGCCGAAACAGAGGCAGATAGTCGATCAGGTCCTGGAATCGATTGTTGGGCCGAAGCGAAGACGGTGCGGGCAAGAGCAGAATCGGGTGATGACGTCAGCATAGATCTTTGACGCCGGAATGCGATCACGATCGGAGTCTGTTAAAGAAAGTAAAGATTGGGCTCTAAGTTACCTTTAATTTAGGAGAGTTTGTTAGTTTTCTTATTTATTTTGAGTTGTAATTCGACTAGAACTCTATCTTATCAAGACCTGGGTATAAATATAAACCCCCGGCCATTGTAATACGTACGTACGCATCAATACAACACACCTTTCGGCTCTGGCCAAACCCTTAAGAGTAGGAGTAGAGTAGATCTCGGTAAGTTTTTTCAATCGGGCTGGGTGTCATCCGGTGGACGCAAGCTTGCTTGTAAGTACCGTTATGCCCTGCTAAGCTTTATCTTTATTGTCATCCGGTGGACATGGGAGCATCGTAAATCGAGGTCGATTATTATTTGGTATGAGTTTAGCGTCATCCGGTGGATATGTGTTTAGATCAAATAAGGATTAGTTATCAATTCATGTTTATTTTCTTAATTAATCTATGTTTAACGTCATCTGGTGCACGAGGGGTTAGATTAAGCTAGATCATGAGCATGAGTTAGTTATCGGCTCTAACTAAATTGGTATTTTAGTTAGATTCATTAAGTTACCAAGATGTTATCTGTGTTTACTGTTATTTATCTACACAACATCTTCTTGCCCGATCGAGATTGCATAGTATTGGCCTCAGATCTATAAAAAAGCACTCATCTATGTTTCGTTCGCAATTATATTCTGTTGCGATGATTGCTTTCTTGCTTGTATCGGTTAATTCTCTGCAATCTTGTTTCGTACGTGCTGTGGAGGCTTGACAAGAGCCGATCTGTGTGGATGCAGAGCCGCCAGTCTTTCAGTCCAGCTCTGTATTCCTATCAGGTTTGCTAGTGACTATTGTCACCGCCAAGCGTTCTGCTTCACGGACCCTGTGTCGGCTGAATAACCGATTCAGCTATGCTTTCGCGAGTTATACTAGTCTATAGATTGTATCCACCGAATCGGTTAAATAGCCGATCTCATTCTGTCTTGGCAGTTAGACAGTCTGTACTGAATATTTTGACATGCTTACATCAATCGATTGCATCTCGATCTGCTGTAGCTTTCTACATAAAACTGTTTAATGCAAATTGTTATCTCTGTTTATGCATGTTGATCGATCATACGCCAATATAATGATTATCCCGTAGAAAATCGAGGCATGCATGCTGGAATCGACTCTTTAGTCGATCTCCGATCATATCGGCTCTCAGAGCCATACAGTTGGAACTGCTTGGACTCACCATCTGGTTTCGCCTTATGTTACTGATTACCGTCTTTTTTCTTGTCAATTGCAGGTCAAATTTACTGGCACACTTGAGGGTCATCGGTACTCTCGGATCGGGTTTTTGAAGCTAGCTGGATCTGAGAAGCTCTAATGCTCCTGAGATCATTCCGGCTTCACTGGTGTGTTGAGCGCGAGGAACCACTTTTTGTGCCAACAATATATATAACAATAAATAAATAAAACCATTCACATATTTTCTCAATTAGCAATATATTTAGAATTACAAATAAATCTAATAGATTTTCTAGCTATTTACAAATGTCACAAGAAACGAATGTATGAGAAAGAAATATAATTATAATTAAACTGTACTCAATGTCCCATTGATAATATCGTTTTTTATTTTAGATATCTTATTTAACCGTTCGTTTTATTCTAAAATTTGTATATTCTCTATTTGTTATGATTTATTTTATTATTAGATATATTTTAATATATATATTATAATTAAAAAGTTAAATAAGATAAATAGTTAGATAAGATATCTGAAAATTAAAAACAATATTTTTAGTGAGACAGAGGGAGTATACTGTACACAACATGCTATTTAAACGTGAATATGGTCAACGAATGGGAGATATAGAATATAAAATATAAATATACAGAATATTTTTTACACCGTATAATAATCTTGTCCATAGAAAAAGAAATAAAGCCAAACTAAACTTACTATGCTAAACATTGTTTTATGCACTTAATTAACTGGCCATTAGCAATAAGAAATAGTTTAATACGTAACTAGTGCAGGCAAATTCAGTTGTCTATCTTTGCCAAAAAAAAAAAAAATCCAGTTGTCTGTGGCCAGGCGATCAATTTTCAGTGTCTGGCTGCCAGTACACTTGCCTGGCTCGGGAACGTGTTCAAGGCGTCATCCAAACGATGTACAGGCAACTCACAGGAACGTGCTCGTCCAGGCATATGAGCTCCTGATAGGCATCCAAACAAGCCTTTATAGTCAAGAAAGTCAAACAACTTATAAATTAAAACGGAGAAAGTAGATCGCTACATCTGCAGATTGCAGGTCCGGTTATGTTGGTTCATGGATCATGAATCAGCGTATAATAAAGTATATATATCATGCGTTTTGCTAGATCTGATCCGATGATTTGCTTCCGGAGGTTATAATTTATAAACAAACTGATTTTTTTTTCTAGTGTGGCTAACTAACAGCAGGAGCACCGACGGTATTGATTGATGGTTTTGTCTAAACCACCAGTACTGCTAAAATAATTCAGCAGCAGTGTGCACTTTGCTTGCAAACTCAAACAACGGCCAGTGCTAGCTCAGCCCAACCGACTAGATCTCGTTGCCATGCGACATATACATAAACCGTATGCATGGTGCCTAGCCTGGCAGGCAGGCAGTTTGGCGGCGTACACAAAACGCATGCATACATTGGTCATCCATATTCAGTAGAGTAGCTAACCAAAATGTCATGAAATTTCAGGGGAACCAGCAATCGGTGCTGCCTTTCTAGCCTGGAGCAATCACCTCAAAGGGTTGAAATTGGGTGTCAATTGTATATATATACTGAGGAGAACCAAACGAGATATTTGGTCCCAAAGATACATTCACCGGCATGAAGGAGGCCTGGCAATGTATGCATGGCCGACATTCGACACCTCTCCCTCGCGCGGTACCTCCTCTACCACTGCACCACACGCTCACTTATGTCTAACTCTAGCATATTGTCTATTTATACTAATAATTACAGATATTATTATTAACAAATTAACTCATATAAACAATCTTAAATGAGAAAACTTTCAACTACAAAGTTTTAGATCTCAGCGAGCACTACAACTTCGATACAGAACATTTCTCCATTCATGGTCGTTTGAAAAAAAATAAAAATTTAAAATTCAAAATCTAAGATTTAATTTATATATTTGGAACCCTAAATTGTCTTAAACAAAAATTTAATCAACTACAAAGTTTTAGATCTCATCGAGCTGTATAATTTTGATATAAAATTTGTCTTCATCCGGCTTCAATTTAAAAAGACATGAATTTATTTGTTCTGCAGTTATTTTTAAGGGTGGTTGATGCGGTTCAATTAAGAAAACCGTCTCTGAAAATCACTCATTTTTAGAAACGGATTTCTTAACGGAACCGTCCCTGAAAATCGATTTTCGGATGCGGTTGACTTAAAAGAACCGCCTGTGAAAATCACTTATTTTTAGAGGTGGATTTTTCTTAACGGAACCGTCCCCTGAAAATGAATTTTTAGCAGCGGTTATGGAGCTACAGTGCTATCAGAAAAATTAAAGACGATGTGCTATTTTAAACACCTCTGATATAAAAACGAGGCGTTCCTAAAAATCTTTTTTAACTAGTGTTAAAGTTAATGTTTAGTATCCAAATAAACAAATTATAACAAAAAAATTACAAAATTTCATCCAAAACATGAGAAAATAATACAATTAGAAATCTTAAAATCTAGTTTGATCTTAAATCTGTTTTAATTTGAAAATATGAAACTAGTTTCAGAAAATTTCTAATGTCATGCTCTCTATTTTATGGTGCCTACCATAAATTTGTTTCGAACCTTTATGACTACTTATTTGAAAGTAGAAGCTTTCATTATCCATTGTATTAGTCAATGTTGATCTTTGGACAACGTAGAAGCACCGGTGGAGCATCGTCAGGACTGTAGTGGGCGCTAATCCCTTGTCCTGGATATTTTTTAAAGTAGTTGTGTTACTCTGCGTGGCTGCATACACCCTACCACATATATGCTATGCATGCTCTCTTCTATTATAAATGGCCTACTTTAACTCCAAGTTACTTTGATGACAACACAAGTGTCATGTAACTACATTGTACTTGATACTATTTTCTATGAACATATGAGTGTCACTCAATCATTTGTGTCACTTGATTCTATATATACAAACTTTATAAATCGTGTGCTACCATCCAGATTTTAATTTCCTGCCATACTATATGGTCTATATTTCATTGTATTAGAACTTAATTAAATTTAATAGACTGAACATAAATAAATATATTATATGAAGGGCTTTATTTACGTACTTATATTTTAAGGGGAAAATACACAAGGATATAAGTGCTTAGCAAATAAATGAGGTTTATCTAGTCCGCGAGTGCGTTTAGTAGGGAGAAATGTGGTAGATTCTTGGTATATCAATAGAATCGACGTCAAACAATGTAAAGAGAGAAATTTTCTCGGGAGAATTATTTGGAACTAATTTTCGCTGTGTTATGCCCATACTCAAGCAAGACACGGGGATGTCAATAGAGGAGGTTATCAAGCGGAGGACAAGGCAAGGCAGAGGAAATGGCTTCATCATCAGGATGGTTCAATCGGATGTTCGGCTTTTGGCTTCTAGCGCTGTGATTTTGGATCTGGGTGGTATATTTGTGAGCAGCGTTTCTGTTAATTTGAATGGTTGTGTTTAGACAATCTTGTGCCTTTTTCTGGTAGGACGGGGGCGCCATTGCGCCAAAGCGCTGACCTTTATTCTTAAAAAAATTTACGAGCCTGCAGTAACAATAGGGAACAAAGCAAATCGATCACGCTAAGCACAAGCCCTTCAGATCACGGGGTTGCATTGTTTATTACCAAGTTGTGAGATCTCAATTTATCAAAAAAAAAAAGTTTTCCGATCTCAAATTCGAGGACACAAAAATGATTGTTACATGCATTGGGCTGTACCACGCACTAGCCACTGTCTCAAATCGGCACATCACTGCCACTTCAAACCCCCCCCTCCCCCTTCACTGCACGATTTTGGACTGGCACAACCAAACCGGCAGAAGTATGAGTTCACATCATTGATTACTTAACCGGCAGTGATATGGGTTCGCATCAAGCCGACGGTGATATGGGTTTACATCATTGACTTTTTTTTCTAATCGGCGTGGTAGCTAACTTCACTATCTGTTCGTTACCCAAACCAGCTATGTTTTGTTGAGCTAAGACTACCGGTTCGTGGTGCTAACTTACATAGTCAAAGAAAACAACATTGTCGGTTCATCATCCAAGCCGGTAGTGTTCCGTCAAACAACACTGACAGTTCATCAGCAAAGCTGGCAGTGCTTTCTTGCGATCATGATTTCACGTCCACCATTTCAGTTTTCTTCAGCAATTGTATTTCAGTGAGCACCTTTGATCTGAAAGACTGAGTCGGCATAAGCAAAGTCACACCTATATCATTATATTATATTTCAATTGCTCCACTCCGGGCTAAAGTATCTGGCGTTGGGCCTCCTGGACCTCCTCACGGCGTTGGGCCTTCCCGCCGAGTCCGAGTCCGAGTTCGAGTCGGCCAGCGCGTAAATCTGTTGAAGGTTTTCTAGGTAGGTTCGAATCCTGCCTCTGCTAGCTCCTCTCGAGGACATACAAGAATGATCCTTCTTTTCTTACTCGGATGGCTTGGCTGTTTCTAGGCATTCCACTGGTACCGTTTTAGGGAAGAAACTACTGCTGGCACGGGACAACCATACCTACTCAGAGTAATCTTTTCTTGCCTTGTAACAGCTTAGATCATCATATATAATTAATGCATGCATTCCATTATTGCGGAAATATTCCCCCATGGCACACCCAGAATATGGGGCCAGAAATTGCGGCGCATCCTTCTTTTGAAAGTGACCAAACGGGACTTTGAAGCATAGTATCAGATGCCTTATTTTTTTGAGTTAGGATCTCCTTCTCACTCCAAAGTATGGTTGGTGTATACTTGGCCTTTCCCACTGTAGTTTGGAGCTCACCCTTTATTTACACCGACCCAATCTACAATCAAAACAACGCGCATGAAGGAGACGGGCGCACGCGCCCAGCGCCACCGCGCTGACGGCCCTCCTCGGCTCCTCCGGTGCGCCTCCGCCATCGCCTCCCCACCGGGCGTCGCGGCGAACTCCACTGCCATCCGCGTGGACGTCTCCACCGCTGCCGCCGTCGCCGCCATGCCGAGCAGCTCGAGCCGGTGTGCCTCCTCCAGCACGCCACGGTAGACCTCCACTCCGGGTTCCCCGGCGTGAACTCCACCAAGAGGACCAACCGGGATGAACGCGCGCGTGACTTGTTTTCCCTCTTCTTTTTCCGTCCAGTCTCCAGACTCGGACTCAGCTTTTTTTTTGAGAGGGTACCAAAATTTACTCAAGTGTTACAATAATTGGTACAAACTCCATCTGGAGGAGATAAAAACCACACATGTCTACCTAGTGATTCATAAATCGAACTTCTAGCTAGACAATGAGCGTCAATATTCGAAGCCCTTCTTTCATGAATGACTTCCGCCTTCGCGAAACGAGTTAATCCAGCTTTGATCTCTTTGATTATGTGGCCATATACACCCATGCCAGAGCCCTATATATTTCTCACGACATTCATGCAGTCGGTGGCAATCCGGACTCGCTGCTGGGGTGAGGTCATCTGCTAAAGCCACCCCTTCTCGGCATGCCAACACCTCAGCAGTTTCAGGATCAGGTAATCCCTTCCATCACTATCACCGACGCCCCTTGAAATCTGCCTGAGTCGTCTCTCGCCACTGCCGCCATTGCTGCAATCGACGTATTCTTCGATAATGCCGCATCTACATTTATCTTTAGCATTCCAGCCGGTGGTGGTATCCAGGGACGAACAGGAGCTCTCGTGCCTCCCCGGCCTAGCTCTCCCACTTCCTCTTTCACCAGTGGCACGAAAAATTCCAAATCTGCAATGAAGCTTTCTATGAAGCTGTGGGTCGATAGGGGACTCTAAAATATATTTTCAAGCACAGCCTTTCTCCTCGCATACCAGATCGACCACATCGTGACAACCAAACGAATCAGATCGTCATGCTGAAGCACTGCTATAGCTTCATGAAGCCAAGCCCGAGCACCACCATGTTGAGCTCGGCTGATGAACTCCAATAGCTTGTCCCATTGTAGTGCCCAAACACATTGTGCCATGTTGCATTCCAACAGTGCATGCCTCCAAGAATCCTGAGTGCCACAGATTGAACATCTAGAATCCTGAGCCATTTTCCTATGATATCTAACATCACCTGTTGGAATAGATTGCTTGGCTAGCCTCCAGAGGAAGTTTCGAACTTTAGTCAGAACCTTAATCTTCCACAGGTTTGCCCAATCTCGCTGGTTTGCTACAAAATCTGATTTTCCAGCATTATGTTCTATCCAATCCGTCCTACGTTCCCGGTTATTGATCAACATCCGGTAAGCCGATCAGACGGTAAAGGATCCTGATTTTTCATAGTGCCAGGCCCAAAAATCCCTTTGCCTCTGAGTCGTCAGGGGTATACTGAGAATCAATTCATGATCCATAGGAATGAAATGGCTTTGTAGCGTCTGTATATCCCACGATGCCGAGGTAGGATCGATGAGTTCACAAACTCTTGCCGGTGGCTCATTGCTCGCACATCTAACCGGCCGCAACAGGCCGTCCCTTGGCAACTAATTCATATTCTAGATGTAAGTATCTTCCCCTAGTGCCAATTCTTCGGATCAGTCCTTGCTTGAGCACCTCCTTACCATCAATAATGGCCCGCCAAACTCTTGATGGCGAGGGTCCCAATTCCACCTCCAGAAAATCTTCCTCAGGAAAATAAACAGCCTATAGCATTCTCGTGCTGAGTGAAGATGGTTCCTGTAAGATACGCCATGCTTGCCTAGCTAACAAGGCAAGATTGAAAAGCTCAATGTCTCTGAAGCCCAATCCTCCCATATGTTTAGGCTTGGTCATCTCCTCCCATGCTACCCAGCATGTCTTCCTCTTGCCCTCCTTGATTCCCCACCAGAAGCTTCTAAGTAGGCTATCTAAATGATGGCATAAGCCCCGAGGTAATCTGAAACATGACATGGAAAAAGTTGGCACAGCTTGCGCTACTGTCTTGATCAAGACTTCCTTGCCGCCAGCTGATAACATCTGTTCCAACCAGCCCTTCACTCTCTTCCACATCCTGTCCTTCAGATACTTGAAAGCCCCATTAGTTGTTGAACTGACATCCGTAGGCATACCCAAATACTTCTCGCTGAGAGCTTCATTATGTACATCTAAACAATCCATAATCTCTTCACGGATGTTCCCACTAACACCTTTAGCAAAATGTATTGATGATTTGTCCATATTTACCCGCTGTCCTGAGGCTTGGCAGTAGATGTGCAACACATCCATCACCTCATCCGCACTCTCCCTATTCACCTTGAAGAACAGCAGCCTGTCATCTGCAAAGAGTAAGTGACTAACCATCGGAGCCGATGCAGCCACTATTATTCCACTGAGGTTTGATGACTGAATTCATGATTTCAAAAGGCACAAGAGGCCCTCTGCTGCTAATAAGAACAAATAGGGTGAGATTGGATCCCCCTGGCGGATCCCTCTTGATGGAAAAAAATTCTCAAGTCGTTGACCATTAAGCAAAACTGAGAACGATACTGTGGTAACCAATCTCATAATCATGTGGACCCACATCTGATGAAAGCCAAGTTTGATCATAATGGCTTTTAGATAATCCCATTCTACTCTATCATAGGCTTTCCTCATATCCAGCTTTAGAGCGCAAAATCTCCTGTCCCTCGCTCTCTTCTTTTTCATGTAATGCATGCACTCGTAGGCTGTAATTATATTATCGGTGATCAACCGTCCTGGCACAAACGTTGATTGTTCTTCAGAAATAATTTCTGGACTCACTAGCTTCATTCTGTTTGCCATGACTTTGGACGCAATCTTGTAAATAACATTACAAAGACTAATCGGCCTGAATTGACCCAGCTCATCTGGACTTTCCACTTTGGGAATTAGCAAAACACAGGTATTGCTAATAGCTGTTGGGTCATCTTCTCCTCTTCAGCATCCGTAGCACAACTGTAGTTACTTCTTTCCCACAAAGATCCCAATGACGCTGGAAAAAATGTGCTGGCAGTCCATCTGACCCCGGTGCTTTTGTCGGAAACATTTGGAATAGCGCAATCTTGACTTCTTCTTGCACAAAAGGCATCATCAGCTTTTCATTCATAGCCGATGTGACTTTAACTGGAACTGTATCTAGGACTCGTTCCATCTCTGACGTTCCTTCTGATCGGTACAGCTCCTTATAGAAATTTGACGTTAAAACCCCCATCTCACCCTTATTTTCGGTAAATTGGCCATCTGGTTTTTTCAGCTTGGAGATGAGATTCTTTTTCCTCCTTTAGCTAGCTCTCATGTGAAAAAATTTCGGCCAGGTGGCCCAACGACAGATAATTGGGCCCGGAGTGGACCAACTGGATCCAGCCCAACATCATACTTAAATCAAGCCCAACCAAGGCATGGCCCCAAGCCGAAGCCAGAAACCCGCAGTAGTTGTCTCAGCTAGACAACTAGCTTGTAGCGCCCACCTGGAGTGCCTGCACTCTCTCAGCCTTGTAGCATATCACAGCTCAAAATGTGACCAGCATTTCAATTTGTCTTCTTTCCCAAGAAGATCTTTGTTGTTGGGACTGAATCAAAAAATTACTTCTTTTAGGAAAACAAAGAAACTCTTAAGCTATATAGTATTATAGTTAGCAATAAATCTTCTTTGTAACCTCTACGCAGACCCCACTGTCACGCATTGTTAACTGGTGAAGAATCCCAATCCGTATCTCCTCCCTGCTTTCCACTTCCACTCCAAGTCCAAGTCCAAGATCGTTGTCCGCCACACAGAATATATATACTGCTACTCACCGACTAGAGAATAATAACTTTGTTTGCAAACAGAGTGCAACTTTTGGTTGGTTGGATTCACTGGAGTCCAACTTGATTGTCCATCTCAGGTTCAAGTTATTGATTTAATATGGAGGTATACACGAATTTCTCTAACGTATCACATGCATCTTTTTTTTTCTCGTTTGGAAAGAAGTGTAACGTACACATTCATCTGCACATTGTTCCAAATGCTGATACGCATTCCATGTGTGTGTTGCAGACTGAGGCCAAGAAATTACTTTCCCCTAATTACTGAAAAAAGTCGTCATGTATTCCTCGTGGAAGAGGAATAGAGGATTATAGTGCGACCGTCCAACGGTCCTAGCAAGCTAGTAACAGGAGATCGAAATGAAAGCAAAAGACAATAAAATTTATTTTGACTGCGGATGATTTTTATAACTGATTTATTATGAAAAAAAATATTGTTTTATGACTGAAAATAAGTTAAGAATAGCTTAGGCAAATAATACGGTGAGTGAAGAAAGGAACAGGGTAACAAAAGCAACAGGTAAACAGATGGATCACGAAGGTAGACTACTAGAGAGATGCCTTTAACTACACCATTGTGCACCGATTGAGAATTACTTTCTCCGTACCAATAAACATTAAACATGTAACTACGGGTTACGTGTCAGATAAAGTAGTTCATGATTAACCAAATTTCTAGTGAATAGTATTTATATCTATAGCTCTAATTTAATATATTATGAAAATACATTTCATAAGTAATGTAATAGTGTTTATTTGATATTATAAATATTTATAGTTTTTTATTTATAATTGGTCAAAGTTGATACACGAAAACGTGCTACTGTGCTAGAATTACATGTTTTTTTAGGCAGGGAGTAGCACCAAGCTTAGCTAGCGAGCCACACAGTGTATATCTTCTCTCGTGCTGTGTACCCGTACATGCATAAGCAGAATTAGCAGCCAGAGCGTTTATGCAAAGGGTGTGGCACTGGGAAGATGTACGTGTCAGTACGTGGTGCACTCGATGAGATATTATTTTATTATGCCCTACAAATCATCCCTTGTCGCACGGGGCAGGTACACACATGCACGGCCGGTCCACAGCACGATCGAATCAGGCATGGTCATCTGCGATCAAAAGGAGGCTAGTAGACCTGTAGTCCTACGAGGTGATAGACTTGGATTTCATAGGCAGGCTGTAGACAGGCCAGGTGAGCTGAACCTGAACCGCTGCACCGCTGTTGCAAGAATTGGACAGCATCGTCGGGAGCAGATGCAGATGCTCTCTCGCCGACACATCTTTGCACTCTTTGCATGGCGACAAACATCTCATCAAAGAGTCAGCAAAGATCGCACAGCTCATCGGAGAGTCAGCAAAGATCACATGCACTATACCCTCTTCAGTTTATAAAAAAATGACATTATTGACTTATATTTCTAAATAGATTTACTATAATTTATATTTTATAGCTAATTTATCTTACCATAAATACTATTTGTATTAAAGAAATTTGGTTAAAATCGACATGCTTAACTTCTAGAATTATTCGTTTTAGACAGATGGTGAACCTACAACTACAGGGCTATCTGGTTCTAGTGCCACATAGATGGCCAAATTGACCATCGTCAACATGGCCTATTTTTATATTATAGGCACGATAGCAGTGGTTTATGGGATGCATATGGCTACTCCTACATTCGACTCTCGGTCTAAGCATGGCTCAGCCATGCATGGTGTCATGTTAGGTTCATTATCAGTCTACTGGTTATTCATCTATATATGCATGACACTCTGGATATGGATAACAACTTTTATGGGTGACGGCATTTTGGCAACAAAAGAAAGGTAGGTCTAAATAAATTTGGTATCATAGGTTTAGGTTTTGGGTTAGTAATGGATAGCCTAGACCAAGATTGGATGGCCACCGAAGAGGGCATTAGGGCATGTACAACCCAGAGACGGAAGGTCGTCTATAAGAGCCATGAATTTGATATACAGACGACTGAAAAGACGGTTCATACAACCCATAGACAGAGAGTCGTCTGCGAACTATTTAATATTTTGCATGTAGACAAGATCAATCATGAATATTATTTTGTATGTCATTCTGTGGCTATTTGATGGAAAATGGATTAAGCATAAATAACATGAACATGACTACAATAGTTTTTTAAACCATCAATTATTTGACACATGGGAGACATGCAATCTGACTGTAGTGAATGTACTACTATGAGCAGGAGTTGTGTTCGATCAGTAATTGCAATAGACTGAAACTCGCTCGCAAGAGGAAGCTAGAAACAACAGTTGAAACGAAACAGGCAAATGATCTCAGAAACCTGCACGGGCAGAGGTCACCCGCGTGGCGCATGTCTCGTGGTGGCCGGGTCGCAAAGGCGGAGCTCGACTGCACAGCTTGTTGTGCCAATGGCGGAGCTCGCCCGTTCGTCACAGCCCGCGGCAGATCTTGCCTGCGCGACGCACTGCGGCCGTGCGCAACCCGTGGCGCAGTGGAGACCGCAGGACTCGCGGGGTCAGGACGGAGGTTGTCAGACGCAGCACGCATCGCGGCTCGCAGCGGCTGGGGCGGAGCTCACCGCGTGACGGAGCTCGACCGCGCGATTCGCGGCGGCGGGGCCGGTGTGCAACATCCTCTTGCGCGCGCGCGCCACACTACCCGTTCCTACATGCGCCCGTGCGGGATCCGCCTCCATCGTCGAGTCAAGAAGACGAGTCCTACAACGCAGCTCTAGCCGGCGATTCAACCTCGGAGCACGGGCCCGTGCCGTCGCCTCACGAGACGACGGGGCAACCGTCTCCATGCCAAACGGGGGTCCTTTCTGCAAGAACAGCGACGCAGAGACGGAAGAAAAGACGGCGTTGTACATGCCCTTAGGGTTATCTGGTGAAGCTATAATTAATAATAGTACTAATGAAGTCGATAGGGGCAGTGATGGCAAGCGTGGTGGAGCTCAAAACAAATGTGGGAGGAAGAGATAAGGATCATCGTCTTTATCATTATCAAAGATGCTGGTAAGTGGGCGACTCCCTATCTCCGATGCTCTTCATCCTCGTCATGGAGATGTTAACAAGGCTCTTCTCCTGCGCGCGCGAGGAGGGCGTCATCAGGCCCCTTGAGTTGGACGCCATCAAACACCAGTGCAGTGTTTACGTAGACGATGCTATTCTCTTCCTGCACCCGGATCCTCATGAGGCAACCGCGGTCAAGGAGATCCTTCGAGTTTTCGGCGTAGCATCAGGCCTCTGCACCAACCTTTCCAAGTTAAACCTGGGAATGGGCCAGCATCTGCACCGAACCCACCCCAATCCAATAGGTGCATGCGCTTTCTAATTAACCCACCCCAATCCGCTAGCTCCAACGTTGAGACCAAACCATACTGCACCGTGACTCCCATCGGCCCATACCAAACCAAACCAACGTGAGGACCCGTGGACTAAACCCGATAAAATTCATTTGAGAACCCACGAAGCTATTGCCTACTGCTCTTTATATGAAAAATATAAAAAAAGAACATATGGGCTAGCTCGTTATATGGAAAACAGATAATATAGAAAAATAAAAATAGTTTAAAACATTACATACTCCTAGGAACAAGATATTTAATCTGCGAATTTGTTACAATATAATCCGCACAGCTAACAACTTCTTCGTCAAGAGGATATGAACAGCTAACGGCGTGTAGGTGTAAACTATTGGGAAACAGACAGATGCTTGAGGATATGAACAGCTAATGGCGTGCAGGTGTAAACTACTGGGAAACAGACAGATGCTTAGTTGTTATTCTTAGAGTGCTTTCACTCTCTCCTGTGGAAAGGATGATCTTCTCAAGCTGTCTCTTTGGACTGCAACATTAAATCGACTAATCATTAAAATGGTGAAAAATAATAATAAACATTACACCGTAAGGAACAGTCACTGGGCAGTTGAAGCAGCATCCTTATCACGTAAAAAGTTACAAAAAATTACAAACTGGCTATTAGAAGTGATCTTTGCTGCAATCTATTAAGTTGCCCAATCCAATAAGTAAATGGATATTATCATGTACTCTGAAGAATTCTGCACTTCTATACCTTAAACAAAAAAAAAAGTAAAGAAATAATACTGCCAGTACTACTTAGGCACTTATCAAAATAAGAATGCATATGTACAAGAATTTACTTAACTAGTTAACTAGTCAAAAAAGTCCCTGCTACTGCTACTGCCTCATCTCCAAAAATGTAGGATAATCATAGTAGCAGCTAAATGAACAGAGAACAGATAGCTAATTGGTTCAGCATGTAGTTTACAAACACGCCTGATTAAGCAGATCTTGATACTGTTCGCCATCTTCAAGTTGCAGATCTTGATCTTCAGGTATGAATAAGCAGTCAAGTTTTCAGCAGCTACTAAAAGAAGATTCAGCAATGAAAAAATAGCATATTTATTTTAAAGAAAAGGCTTTGTACCATCACTAGCGAGGTTGTTAGGGCTTGAATAGCCAATCTTTCCCACAAATAAGCGCCTGCAAGCATTTTCGGCGCTAGTGAGCTTCTACGCTCCCCTAGAATTCTTCCTCCTAAACTAAAAACAGATTCCGATGAAACTGTGCTAAGGGAAATAGCAAGGAAGTCTCGAACCATAGTTGACAACACATGAAACTTTTCTGATATACTCTTCCACCAATCTAGGATATCAAAATCCTCATTATCGGGCTCTGGCTCTAGTGGTTCTTCGAAATATGTATCGATTTCAGCTTTTGGTGCCTGTGCAACTCTTCGGCGTGATGCATATTAAGCAAAATCCACTTCGATCTTTCTTTTTCCAAGAACCGGTGACCCCACATTACTTGTTCTTGCACATTGTTGCTCATTGCTGCTGCTTGTTCTCGCCAATCACTGCTCATACAATATGAAGTACTTTCTCATCCACTCTACAGCATACCTCACGTACTTGTGAATCTTACTTGTATCGTTGAACACCCTCTCAAAGAAGAAATGCAAGAAGTCAACCTTCCTTCTTGGATCCAAAACCGTGGCAATGACCAAGACAAGGCTAAATGCAATTTCTGTCTTCTTTCTCTTGCGGTTTGCTGAATTTTGAAGTTCATCTTCATCAGGATTCCAATATTTCTCAAACTTGGAGTGCATGGAAATAGCCAACTCCTTGAGCAGATCGGTACTTTGCCAAGCTGGGTCCTTCAAGGCATGAAGGATGCAAAGCACTAAAGGTAGAAACCTATGTGTTGTAGGCTTCCTATGAGCTGAGACTGCAAGTGTTAGTTCTTCAAATGCTTTCAAAAACTCACACACTGCTCTTGCCTTTTCCCATTCTTCCTCTGTAGGGGCATCTTCATAATATTTAGGAGCATAAGAATTAATCACAGCTTTGTATTTCAATGCTTCTCTCAACATTGTAATGGTTGAATTCCATCTGGTTGGGATGTCAAGATAGATGCCAGCCTTTTTGGACAAACCCATCCCATTTGCAAGTGAGTTGAACACTTGAAGCCTTGAGACAGATGAGTCAATATGCTTCAGCAGCTCACGAATCTTTTTAATTGCAGTATGGATCACTTCCATGCCATCCTGAACCAAAGAGATTAAGAATGTGAGCCGAACATCTAACATGTAGATGCTCGCCTTCAAACATTAACTCTTGTTTATGATTTTTGATCAACTCGTCACATGCTGAATTGTTATTGCTGACATTATCTAATGTCAAAGTAAACAATTTATCCCTTATCCCCCATTCTGTCAAGCACCTCACTAATTCTTCTTCAATTGCATAGCCTGAGTGAGGATACTCTAGTACTTTAAACCAAATGATCTTCTTCTTGATCTTGAAATGTACATCAACATAGTGGGCTGTTACAACCATATGTCCTACGTTCTGCGATGTCGTCCATATATCTGATGTTAGGCAAACACGAGAGTTCAAACTCTGAAGTTTTGTATGAAGTTCTTTCTTCAAGCACTCAAATTTTTTGAGACAGTCACTGGGGATTGTCTGTCGACCTTTGACTTTGAAAGCTGGTTACATCGAATCTATCCAAGGCTGCAGGTAAGGGTCTTCAAACTGTAGAATGGGGATCTCCGCATGAATGATGTACTTGACCATCGCTTCACGACAGAGTTTGGCATCAAAAACAAAATTTGTGTTCTGCTGGTTGTTTGCTAATGCTTGCTTGAAATCTTTTCCTGATTGCACTATCAATTGCTGGACAAGCATTGGCAACATGGCCTCTTAGACTACTAGTGCCGGACTTCGTTCAGTTGGCAATACTTGCAAATAGCTTTTAGTTCGCCATCCACATCAACCAACTCTTTCTCAAAATGCTCCCAAACACTAGACCGCAAATGACGTGGAGTCACATATGTATGACCCTCTTCACTCTCATTAGTTTCAGATCCCTCTGATGTATTGGATGTCATATTACTATAAACAGAGGTCAGAGATTACTTTGTAAATCCTATTATGTATCATAAAGGTTTGAAGAACAAACTAATAAAATGAGTAAAGAACAAACTAATTCCCAGATCAGGATATATAATGGAACAACCATGCATGTGCAGTTCTAAAATTTCAACCAAGAATTTCAGAGCAGCTATAAAGTGGTTAGCTATAGTCAGTAGAAATAAATTTCAACATGCATGTGTTTTTGGAATTTGGAGAACCAAAGAATACAGTATAAATGCCAGCGATGTGTCACTCATATCATACACCTAGTCATCTACCTAGTCATATCAACCATATTCTGCAAACCCACGCATCATCGGGTTGCCGACCATAGCACAGTAGCAGTTGGCAAAAAAAAGCAGCAGTGCAAGCAGGAGAGAAACAGATGAAGCCTACCTCAGTGCAAGCAGTAGTTCCTCTCTGTACTCAAGAACAACCAAAGGCGCTTACTACCTAGGTGAAGAGCAGTGTCACATCTGCAGGTGTGCTCCCAGAGTTGTGCACCTGAAATGCAAGCATTAGCATTCGATCTCAGTCACTGAATCTGCAGCAAAAGCATTCGATCTCAGTCACTGAATTCTAGTATAGTCGTATTACATCCAATCATCATGCAAAGGTAGTTTTACAAACTGAAATTCTCTATTATATAAGCACTTCACTCTGTTATATAAGCAGAATAGAGCAAAAGGAAAGCAATTTTCTCCTATCATGACTATATATGAGCAGCTTGATCTCTGCAATCAGTAATCAAACATCGAATTCACCTAAATATACAGCCCTCCACGAAACAGAACAGGACAAGCAGCTTGCCATATGATTCCCCTTGGACCAAACAAAAGATAAAGGCAAAAGATTCTAGCGCTCCTCGTTACCTGGATGGGGAACAGCTTGGTGATGCCCTTGCGGGTGAGCCTTTCACGATCTTGGACAAGATCCCAAGCTTGGCAATCTCGAAGCCCTCCGCCGTCGCCGTGCCCCCGCCGGCCAGCGCCCTCTTGTCGTCCTCGTAGAACGACCCTTCCTCCTTGCGGGCTGTGGCCCCCGTCTCCCGGAACCCCAGACATGCCGGCGAGGAGTGGAACCAGTGATGGAGCAGGAGCAGCAACTAGGAAATCCTAGCCACCGCAATGGCATCGTCCAGGAGACACGACTGGAGAGGCTTCGCGAGGTGGAGCATGGCTTGCTGACAGAGAGCAGATAGGCGAAGGAGTAGAGACTAGGAAACCCTAGTCCGCCACCCGCCATGGCGTTGTCCGAGAGAGAGAGAGAGGGGGGGCCGAATCGAGAGAGAGAGGCTCAGTGGCGTCGGGAGAGATGAATGCCATGGTCTTCACACCGTTAGCCCATCCATGGTCTTCACACCGTTCTCACTCAAAAAACTGAAACGGATTTCAAACCCAACCAGCCCACTGCAGCTACAACCCCAAACCGAACCAGCCCAATGCATTGTTTAGCCTGTTCCCACCCAAACCATGTAGGCCCATACAAGAATTCAAACCAAAAATCCGGTTTGGGACCAGCCCATTCCCAGGTTTATTTCCAAGTGTTCAATCACCCCGTTCCACGGTGGCGAGGAGGTACTCCCACAGCTGTAGGAGATACTTGGATGTCAAGTGCTCGATTTCCCAATCAAGTACCTTGGGCTACCTCTCAGTGACAAGAAGCTGCCTAGGGCACGCGTCCAGTCCATCGTTGACTCGGTTCATAAGAGGCTACCGGCTTGCCACGGAACGTTGATGGCAAGAAGTGGCCGTCTTGTGTGGATCAAGTCGGTTCTGTATGTGGTGCCAATTTACGCAATGATCACAGACGTTCTGCCTCCGTGGGCGCGGAAGAAAATTGACGCCATATGCAGAAGTTTCCTCTGGACCAGGAAAGATGGCTTCACAAGAGGCAAATGCATGGTTGCATGGTCCTCGCTATGTTGGCCAAAAGAGCTGGGGGGCTTGGGCTCCGGGATCTCAAGCTAACTGCCATCGCCCTACAAACAAGATAGCTATGGCTGCAAGAAACTGATCTTCAGCGTTCTTGGACTGAGCTGCCACTCGACGTTTGCAAAGATGTGCAGGCTTTCTTCACGGCTTCGACCTTCACCATCATTGAAACAGGAAGTCCACGAAATTCTGGACCGGCCGCTGGATTCAGATGCAAGCCATCACCACGCTGGCGCCTACCCTTTTCAGCCTCGTGAGCAGCAGAGATATCAACAACACCACAGTCGCCGCGGCCTTACAGGATAGAGCTTGGGTTCGGCAGATCGCCGGGGGGCTCTCGGCCCAAGCCATCCAGGAGTAATTGGCCATCTGGGACCATGTCCAGAGCGTGACGCTCTCGGAGGAGGATGACAAGCTACTTTGGCGTTGGACCTCCGGCGGAGCCTACCCCTCCAAATCAGCCTACCTGGAGCTTCACCACATCAAGATCTTCCTTTGGCTGGCGCTAAGGAAACGACACTGGACAGCAGACCGGCGAGCGAAGCACGGACTCACCACGCACAACCTTTGCCTTCTTTGTGACCAGGAACCAGAATCCATCGACCACATCGTCGCCTCGTGCTCCTTCTCCAAGCAGGTTTGGTGGTCGATCCTCGTTGCGCTGGGAACCGACACACCCCCCATTGGCGACAGCTCCCTGCTCCATTGGTGGGATCTCTGGAGACATCGATGGACGGGAAACAAGCGTCAAGGTGTCGACTCCTTGTTCGCCTTAGTGGCTTGGGAGATTTGGAAAGAGAAGAACGCGCTCTGTTTTCGTTCCAGCTCCTCTCCGGCCCAGCAAGTGGTAGATGTGATCAAGCACTTCGCCGAGCAATGGATACTCGCCTGTGCAAAGAAGTTAGGTTGTCTAATTAGGGAGTAATCGTCCTAGGCTTCTCTCTTTGGCTGGGGTGCCGCGCGCTGTTGTCATCTCCTTAAGCCCCCAAAGCCTTGTAGCTCTACACGAGCCTTGTAAAACTTTCCTACTTAATACAATGATGCGCAAAGCTTTTGCGCATTTGAGAAAAAAAACGATGCTGGTAAGTGTGTGGAGGGTGGAGAGGACGCCATGGGAGGTGGAAAAAGGGAGGTATAGAGAATGTCCCCTGCGCATGTGGACTCAATACTTGAGATAAAGCCTTTGCCAAGAGACGGTACGGTTGTAATATCTCACTTTGGAAGTATACAAACATTGAGGACTACTAGGAAGAATATTTGTCTGGTGAATTAGCTTAAAAATGAGAAAATAGCTGAATTAATAGGAATCGGTATGGAGTCCATAAAGTCAGATTTCATTACCATTCGATCCCGGCAACCTTGGACAAACCTTTTGAAGCCCATACCCTGATACCTGAACTTTGGTATGGAGTCCATAAAGTCAGATTTCATTACCATTCGATCCCGGCAACCTTGGACAAACCTTTTGAAGCCCATACCCTGATACCTGAACTTTTTGTCCTTCCCCACTTTCTTCTTTTGCGAATTGTCCTTTTAATTTCTTCTTTATAGGCAGCCATTGGGTTTACTGGTAGATGGGATTTCAATGAGTGTGAGAAGTAGATCACCTCACCTGGATTTGCAGTTGCCTATGCGAAATCGAGTTGGTTCCTGTGCCGTACCGGCCGGCCGGCGCCGTGCAGTACAGTCCAATTGTAATATTATTAGTTGGAGAGATCTAAATAATGGATCAGTATTGCTCCCATGCATGCCCAAGCAACTTGCATGTATTTTATGGGTTTGGAGATCACGATTTGCTGCATTGCATCTGACTACGATATCGTACTTGACAGCTACTAAATATATGGTACTGGTGGCCCCATTGCCTGATTAAGAAGTGCCACTGGCTGCTCTTTGCAAACGCCAAGCTAGCTACCGAGATTCTCGCTATACATATACATACAACAGTACAATGCTTAATTAATTACATCGTCACTTGTGGACTACTAGTAATTATCTATATTATTCCAGGCCTTGAACTTGCTTAATTAATACCAACTTGAACTTGCATTATTGTCTCCGATCCTATTTGCTTGGAGAATTATTCAGAGAAAGTGCATGCACTACAACATTGCTCACTGTACAAGGCGCTTAAAAATGCCTTTAAAAGTGATCAAAATGCCCTCAAAGATCTTTTAAGGCATTTTTAAAAACGCCGCCTATAACATGGAAGTAAAAGGTCTTTTGAGGCGTTTTTCCAAATTGCCTCCTAATATCAACATTTAAAGGCATTTTTTGGATGCCTTTGTAACTTCTTAAGGCATTTTATACCAGGCCTTCAAACATGATTGTAGGCGTTATTAGAAGCGCCTCCAAAACCTATGTATCCACACAAGACTTTACTACCAATATCACATCAGCACAATCCATTTCAGAATAAACCAACATATGAGCACACATTAACGATGTAACCATCCAATATTAAAATTTTTCCTAGGGACATAAGTTTGTACCACCAAATATCCATAAAATAGAAAAGTAATCATGATCCTCAGTACTGTTGTTTAGGTTCTCATTCAAGAATGATGAATGCTTAGTCCTATTGTTTATTTAGGCTCTCATTTATAAATGACACAAGTTTCTGGCTCCCCTTAAAAGAAAAAAATATGCTCACATCAAAACTATATACATGTGCAAGTATAAATTCAACTGAATTGATATCGTCTCCCTGCCAGCCTTCTTGCTGTCTTCATTTTGCGATTGCTCCTGTGTGCAACCAAATAAACATATCCCAATAAATATTAGTGATTGGTACAAGAGAGTTTTAGAAGCATAGCTGAGAGAAAAGATCCTCAGTTAACAAGCACACTTGCATGTATTATGTAATATAAGGATAAGAAAAATCTCAGGGAACATTACTAGTATAATAGCAAATAAGTAGTTAGCAGAAAACATCTTGGGACCATGTAAACCTTCTGGGATACGAACATCCATTGTTTCCAGCAACTGAATGCAGTTTCCTAGTAAGTACTAATTAATTAATTAATTCTTGCAGGACCATACATCTACAAAAGCTTACTATCATCTAGAAAAAGCATTGCAAATCAGGATAGATGACTGAATAATTAACATAAATCTAAAGATTGCAGACATGAAAAGTTTCAGAAGTAGGAGTAACTGAACAATTGCAAACAGAAACTGAAAGTTAGGGATTCTTACTTTTATAATTGTGCTAACATCGAGATGTTGTTATATGTGTGTCACTTTTGTGGCCCTCTATGGACTTGGATGATGTAAGTTGCTCTGATTTTGATTTGCATGCCTTGCTTTTTGCAACTTGGTCTTTATTTAGCCTTGTAACATCAACTTGGTCTTTGTCCATGATGGTTGAAAACAATAAATCTCTCTACAACTAATGTAGGTTGTCTAGTGCTGAAAAGGTGAAGAAAAGGATACCTATTAAAACTGAACAATTTTTTTTTCTAAAATAAAGGTAGATGTAACACAGCCATGTTCAGAATATTGTTCCTATTAATATTGAACAAATAGTATAACTAGCACATTTTATTTAGCATAATATGTATACATAGATCAAGTCGATTCACATATATGAAGCAGCATCTCAACAGTATACTCACATAGATCAAATCAATTCACATAAAACAAATAGTATAATTATCACCCTTGATTTAACACAGATCAAGGAAAATACAAAAAATCGCAACACATTTGGAGTCCATCAGCATCTCAATAGAGGATTCAGATGATTGGTGGCTATGGGGATGTACCTGGATAGCCTTAGTAGTCGTAGTAGCAATTAGATGTTCCGAGATGTAGGAACTCGACGATGCTCTATGCTTGTGGAGGAGCCCTTCAGGATTTCGGCGAATAGAGCATACTCGGCAGTCAACAACCTCCTTGCCGGTGACCTGGTGTAAGGGCACAGCAAAATCGGCGTAAGGGCACAGTGACCCTGGTGAAGGGCGATGGTGGCAATTGATAACGGAGGCATGGCGATTGATGTTGGAGATCCAGTGGAGGACCTCCTCGTCGGCGAGCTACTTGGCTGTGGAGCCCCTGGTGGAGAACGACGATACGAGGGGGTGAAGACCTACCTGTGCGGGGGACGTGCTCACAGGACCCGCGCGAGCTCCACGCCGAGGGCGCCAGGCAGTTGCGCCGTCCTTCCCGGGACGATCGACGCAGTTGCGCCGCCTCCCCCAAGGTCCCGCCGGCGTCCCTCCGCCGTCTGGATCAGAGTCGATGAACCCTATCGCAAGTCGTCAATGGGGAGGAGGGGAGCTGCTTTTGCCTGCGTCGTCCTTTCGCAAGGAAGGCTGCGTAGTCTTTCACGAGCAGCCTGGGCCACGAGGATACGGGGAATCCTAGGCCTGGTCCATGAAGATACAAACGTGGCCTAAATGGACCAGTACGAGTCCACATCTTCTACGAGTTAAATTATAGCTGCTTGCATATGGAAGGCGTTATGTTAAAAACGCCTCAAAATGTAGAAGATATCTAAGGCGATTTTTCGTAGAACGCCTCCAAAGGTTGCAGTTATTTAAGGCGTTTTTAATTTTGCCTTTGAAAAATTACTATTAGAGGCCTTTTGAGAGAAATGCCTTTATACTCTAATAAATTGAGGCACTTAAACCAAAATGCCTCTAACAAAACGCCTTCTATTAATAGAGATGCTGTAGTGATGCATGTATCCATGCATGCGCATGGCTGGTTTTGAGTGTTGCTGACCGTTTAGTTTAATTTGTGTAGTATATAGCACTCACTTGTAAGTTGGCATTTGTTTATAGTTTGCTCTAGGATTAAAAAAAAATATCAGACACGCATTATCTGTTATTTCTTCCGGAATTTGTGTTGATTTAACTATTTCAACTTCTCCTAGTTACTAGGAGCAAATAAAATATTTATTATATGTATATATGTAGGCTCAATGCTAGCTCCTAGAGCCTCTTTGGCACAACTATAGTGGTAAACTGTAGCACAAGCTGGTGACAGGGATGGAGCTAGAACAAATTTGAGGCCTCGAGGGTGTGCGTTTATCTTTGTGGGTGCAACGGATTGCAATTTGTGGATATAAATGTAGTGAAAATTTAGCTCTTATCATAGTTTTTCTATGTTTTTAATGGATAAGGTGCGGCCGCACCCACTAAATTCAATCCGCCCCTGGCTGGTGAAGCGACTCCAAACTATGTGGCTCCTCTACCTTCTCCTTATTGGTAGTTCATTTTGGAAGGAAAGAGAGGAGAGCTCATGTAGTCCTGTTGGTACCCTGTTAAACAATAGCGCTATGGTACAACTTTTGGCAGGTGAAGCTAAGACTGACCGCACCACCCCCATCTGTATCACACACGCCAAAGAGGTGGAACCCACTTGGCAGAACGTGTACAGATCGGCTAAACTGCAACGCACTCGCACGCTATCTCGCCCGCTACCCTCGCCTCGACCGCTCCGCCTCCTTTTTCTCGCCTGCTCCGCTTCCTCGCCTGCGCGCCGCCCAAGCACGGCGGCAGGATCCAGCGGCCCCGCCGGCGGCCTTCTCCTCCACCTCGGGCTGCCCTTCTCTTCCTCTTCCCTCCTCCCTCCAGCACCCTTCTCCAACTCCGTCGCGGTGGCGGCGGCGCGGCTCGGCGGGGCAAATCCGGCGTGGTGGCGGTGGCTCCGCTTGGCGGCGGTGGCAGATCAGGCGCGTCCTTCCCCAACTCCGGCGCGGCGGTGGCTGCTCGACTCGGTAGCAGTGACGAACCGGGCGCTCCTTCCCCAACTCCGGCACGGCCGTGGCTCCCCGGCACCATCTGCGACTCCCGAGCGGGGCGGCGCGACACGAGCGAGGCCAGAGCAGCAGCAGCGTGGCACGAGCGCGGCGGCGGGCTCCGGCGGCCTTCTCCCGCCCTCCCCGGCTCTCTCCGGCATGGCAGTCCGGCCTCCACGACTCTCTCTCCGATGGCGTGGGGCCCGCTGCAGAGGATAGCGTGAGGTGAGAGAAACGCTAGCTGTAGCGGTCTCCTGTAGCGAATGCAAGATACCGATCGTTTTGCCGTTGCGCGGTGCAGCCTGGGCGCCTGTATATTTGCCGTTCAGTGCAGTTTAGAGGTGCCGGGTGCAGATAACCTAAAGCCTCCATCAGAGGGCATGTTTGATACGGCTTATTAGCTTCATGTCATTCTCAACCAAACGGAGATGAATTGCAGAGAAGAAGACAAAGGGAAAAAAATAAGGACATTATACAGATTTTATGTTAAAAAAAAAACTATGACAAGCTATTTTACCAAACTGTTTCACAAAATAATGCAGATCCACCGGTAAAGTTGCTTAGAAAAAGCTAGAGAAAAGATTTTATGTTTTTAGCCACTATATGAGAAGGTACTTTACCAAACGTACGTCCTCACCAAAACACAATGCATCAACTCCGTCCACAAGTAATTAACATTGCTTGAGCAAATAATATAAAATAAGAAATGTTTTGCAAAGCAAAGCTGTGACTGTGAGGGGCGGTGCATGATATCTAGCTGCTTGGTGAATGGTGAGGTCGACGGCACGCACGTAGCGTAGGCGATCGATGGAGGGACGACGACGACAGGAGGCGAGGAGCTAGGTTCATGCATGTCACCGAATGAAACCAAACCAGAAACGT
The DNA here is from genome assembly GCA_038502445.1 of Eremochloa ophiuroides. Taxonomy (NCBI): domain Eukaryota; kingdom Viridiplantae; phylum Streptophyta; class Magnoliopsida; order Poales; family Poaceae; genus Eremochloa; species Eremochloa ophiuroides. The sequence goes on along the minus strand of JAHLJS010000004.1, from coordinate 3,393,337 downwards.
AAACCAAAAGGCAGGTACCCCATATATCCCCATGGGATGGCAAAACCGGGGGCCAAAGCTGCTGCTGGTTTTTGGTTTTGAGCAGGACGAAGAGAGAGCGACATGCATGCCGTGCACGTGCATGCACTTGTGCAGTGCTTTGCATCGATCGGCATCACACAATTCACACAGCATGCACAGCTAGCGTTGTCGTTGGTTGCTTTTGCAACTTGCTCGTCCGATGCGAGAAAAAAAAAATTATTGTCCAAATTAATTCCCTGAATTAATATATCTAGATCCAGCCCAGACTGGCGGCACCGTTCGATCCGTTCTCCAAATTCTCCCTAAAGCTAGCCAGGTAATCTCAGTCAGCAATCAGGATGTAAAAAAGCAAGAAGAGAACCTCGCGTGCTTGCTCACGGTTCACTCGTGATCTATCCTATCCTAGGTTGACCGACTCAAAAAAGTGCGTGTGTGTATATGTGTGTGTGACTGTGATCCACATCCACCCAGCAGTGGTAATAATCTTAACCTAGGCAGTTAACCATCCCCGTTTAATTTAATTACATTACTTACTAGTAGTACATGATCGATCCATGCATGCATCGCTGTGTGTGTGTGTGTGTTGCATCCATCCATGCCATGGGCCCATTTGCATTCCACTGCAGACTCCACCGTGTCGTGTCACCGTCCATGCAGCTTGTTCTTTTGATCAATCAGCGCTTATTTTCAGCCACGAAACAGTATTTTTCTCTCACAACAAATCAGCACGAGCCGAAATCAGCGCTTATTTTCAGCCAAAAGAACAGGCTGCATGTGTCGCTCCAAGTGGGATGCCGCGCGGGTCCCACCCCACCCTCCCCTCCCATCCCATATTCCCCCCCCATCCTATAAAAATGTCCCCGAAAGCAAAGCTCGCAGTCGCAGACCCACCGGCGACGGCGAGCCCAACCGCCACTCCGGCCAGCAGCAGGGATCCCGCCGTGCGCCGCCTCCGCCTCCGCTTCCGCTTCCGACCCATTGCCCACGGCCGTCGCGGCACAGAACAGATCGATGCACCTGGTCGACCTCCACCGCCACCGCCAAGACCACGGCAGCATGGCGGCGGCGGCGGCGGGCCACACCACCACGCGCACCGGGGGAGGAGGCTGCCACAAGCCTCCGCCTTCTCCGTCGCCTTCGCGTCTCGCCGCCGCTGCGGGCGTCCCGGCGAGGCACGGCGGTGGCGCGGGCGGCACCGGGACCACGGCCACGGCCACGTACCTGGGCGCGGAGGCGGCGGCGCTGCTGGCGTGCGTGACGGCCACGCTGCTGGTGCTTCCGCTGCTGCTGCCGCCGCTCCCGCCGCCGCCGCCGCCCGTCCTCCTCGTCCCCGTCGCCATCTTCGCCGTCCTCCTGCTCCTCGTCCTCGTCCCCTCCGACGCCCGCGCCGCCGCCGCCGTCGCCACCTCCCCCTCCCCCTCCTCTTACTTGTGAGTAGCTAGTAGCACTAGCTGATTAGAGTGAGTAGTAGCAGATTTTTGGCGTCGAAATGTAAATACCATCCATCCAACGCGCGAGTCTTCTTCTTATTCAGAGATCGACTAGTAGTACATAGTACATGCATCGAGACGATTTTGCTTTGCTCGACCTCGACGGGATTTTCTCTCTGTTCGTTTCATTCATTTTCTTTATCCTTTTTCCCCTTCTCCGCCTCGCAGCAATCTCACTCGATCTTAGTTTGCCAAATTGGTTGCGAGCGATTCTGCATCCAGCAAATTTCACTCGGACATACGTATATCGATTCAGACTAGGCTTGGATCAGCAACTTCCATCAATTGAATCAGATGCACACCGACGACGAGCCAATTGGACGGACCTGGACCAGAGTAATGGGGTGTGTCTCGGTACTCGGCACCAGCCAGATATATGAGACGTCGTGTAGCCGCGATGACCAACGGATCCACCAAAAGAAACCGATAATAATTTATTACTGTTTGCAGCATGCCGTAATGACAGACACGGCAGCGTACAGCAGCGTCGTCCAGACGCTACACGGATTTCCTGACGGTTGCTGCGCTTAGGCTGTCTACACCGCGTCCTCTATCCGCGTCCGCTGTGCGCGGATAGCGGACCGAGCAGCTGCACCGCCGTCCTGTATGTCGTCCGCGACGGCAGAGGCTCCGGTAAATGTAGCGCGATAGAGGATGTCGGCTATGCCCACGTGCGGGGCCCGCGCGACCTCACGTCTTGCGCCGCTCACCGGGGACGCGAGAGGGAGAAGCGGGTGCCTCCTCTCCGCCGCAGCCTGCCCGCCGGCGAGCCCGAGGCCGGACCCGGCCACCTGCGGCGCTGTCCTTGCCCTCCTCTTCCTCCCGGGGACGCCGCCCGCCTCCTCGGATCTGCCCAGGGCGGCGGGATCCGCCGGTGGAGAGGACGCGCTGGGGACGCCGTTGCGCGGGCCTCCGCCGCCGCGCTCGAGCGCCCACCGCCGGGAGGAAGCCCGCCGTCGCGCCTAGGCCATGGTGACCGCCGAGCTCGAGCCCATCGCGCGCACGCTCGAGCCCGACGAGCTCCCGGCCTTCGTCACGGCATCCCCACCCGTGCCTCCGTCCGATCTGCGCTCGTCGATACCGCGCTGGCTGCCAGGAGGAAGGGAGGGAGGGCGCCGGGTGAGTGAGAGAGAGAGAATGGGGAGGGAGGAGCAGAGGAGGGCGTCGTGGAAGAGGAAAAAAACTGACTTGTAGGTCCCACGTGATATAGACTAGAGATATAAATGATGAATAGGTGCGGGAGAAAGTGGTATAGAGAAGAGAATCTTAATGATCAGGATGAAATATAATCTTTTTAGAGAATGAATTTAAAGTACCATGAGTGCAGATTGCCTTAGAAGGAAATTGAAACTCTAATTGCTCAGTCAGGAGACGGTAGATTAGATTGCGTCCAGTCAAAATGGTGGCTTGTTGACTCAGTCCTCGCCTCTGTGGCAATTGCCTCTGGGCAGGCTGCACGCAATCGTTATGGTCCATTTTTCTTTTCCACTTCAAAAGGAAAGTTTACGGGCTTCATTGCTGGGCTTTCGGCCCAGAACTAGCCAGGCCCAGTGCATTCATGGCGCGTGAGAGTAATAAATAAAGGTCCATAAATAAAAGCGTGCGGCGGTTAGGTGCCACGGCGGTTTCCTCATAGGTATGGCCCTCTTTTGTAATTATAACTAGTTATATTAATATTGCGATATATATATGGAGTATTAAATATAGATAAAATATTTGTATATTTGTACTTTTTATATGTACATGATGAGACGAATCTTTTAAGTCTATTTGGGCTATGATTAAACAAAAATTGTCAAATACAAACGAACGTGCTATAGTATAAAATTACAACTGTAACTGCGATCTAAACACACCTATAGTATATACTCCAAATCACCTACATACTCCTACAGAATCTCCGACAGCGTCGAAAAAAAAACTCCAACAGTTTAGTACCAATCTTGATTTGCAACTGAAGCAAGTACACATGAGCGGAGCAAAACAACCTCCACCAGCAGTTCTCTGTGGTACTCCCTCCGTCCTGTAAAAGTGTCGTTTTTTTACTTTAAAACATCGACCACTTATTTTATTTAAAAATATGTACAAATTATAAAATAAATAAATCATTACTAAAGTATCTTCAATAATAAAATAAGTCATAATAAGATAAATAATATTTATTAATATTTTTTAATAAGACGGATGGTCAAATAATATGTTCTGAAATCCTTAAAACGACACTTTTTTGGGAATGGAGGGAGTAATTCTTGAACCATTCAATATCTATAATAGATGCTAGCTAATAAATCACTATATAATTTGGTCTAGCTAGTAGGATAGTTGGTAGAGATCCATCTAACTGTCGCCGTCTAGAGATTCGCTAAAATTAAATATCTGATCATTATTGTCAGATACAAGAATATTGAGAAGTAAAATAAAAAGATTTTCACTCTGTTCGGCTGGCTGGATTGTACGGCTGGCTGGCTGATTGTTCTGAGAGAAAAACACTGTTGAATGACTGGCTGATGCTGGCTGTTAAGTTCAAACGAACAGAGCGTTCATTTTATAGGTTTTGCATGTAAGGAGACTTCTGTGGGCTGCTCGGCGGCAATCACTAGTATAGAAAGTATCTTTATTGATGACATATTTCATATTTGTAGTTTTGTACCATCAATTTTACTGACCTCCAGTGGGAAAGGTAAGTAAAATCAGCGTACTCTACTGAAGTCACCTAAATGCCACTATTCTAAATATTAACATTGGCGGTTTTTCTAAGGATGCCGCTAGTATAAATGATTTTTCAGAAAAAGCAAATCAGTTTAAAAATAGTAAATAAAAAAATTTGGGAGAGGGCCCACACCAGGCAACCAAACACGAGCTGTAGCAATTTTTCACTTTCAGCCAGAAATATGCGCAAGTTGCGGAATCCGAGAAGTTACGCCCTTTACCACTGCACCCTAAAATCACTTGTCATATTCACTCCACTAGATTTTGAAATGTAAATTTGGATCACTAAATAGATTTGAATGAAAAAAGTTTTAACTGGAAAGTTTTAGACCTCATTGAGATCTATAACTTTGCTTTCAATTGTTTTTTCCATTCGAGGTCATTTGAGAAACTAAGAAAAATATGAATATTAAAATCATTAATTTTAAAACATAATTTTTGAGCCCTTATGATTTCATACCAAAAAGTAGTCAACTAGGAAGTTGTAAATCTTTTGAATACTTTAACTTTTGTTCATACCATTTCTTCATCCAAGATTATTTGAAAAATTCAAATTTCAATTTCAAATTATCTGTAGTTGCACTAGGTTAACAAAACCCCCATGTAAATGTATCATTACTAACGGATTTCTTAAGTCTACCACCAGTGGAAGTCATGTATTGATACTGGCGGTTCTCTTAAGAATGCCACCAATACAAATCAATTTTTAACTGATATAGATTAAGAGAACCGCCGGTGCAAATAGATGATTTCTATTGGTGATAAACTTAAGAAAACCGCAAGCAACAATGAATTTACACTAGCCGTTCATAGCCATGGGCCTAGAGTTTTATTTTTACTGGCATCGTTACATTATGAACCCTCAATAAAAAAAGTCGCAAGTGTCAGCAAAATTTGATTTTGTGCTAGTGAATGGAGGCTTTGTTTGTGTGCCATGCACGACATTTAGAAAACTTCACGCGAGCTTGGTTTTTTTTTAATTTTTAGATGGAATTTATTAGCAACTATTTGTGATAGTCTTAAGTTAAACATTTATACCTTTGACCATCAATTTCAAAAAAATTAATAGATGCATGACATAATATTTATGTTTTTAGATTTAGTATGAGAAATACTTTTATAATATATGTGATTTATATGTTGTGATAATAAAGGTTTGTTTTAGAATGGATAGTAAAAGATAGTAATTTTTGACTTAGGATAAAGCTAATGTGGCATATAAAAAAACAGAATGTGTACATAGAGAGCAGAATGATATTGCCATATATAAGTACGGATCAATAATAAGTATATAAACTCTGCTCATATGTACTTCCATCAGTTGCAAATTATATGTCGTTTTAGTTTTATCCTAAGTCAACCTTCTTCAGTTTCAACAAAATTTTTAGATAAAAATATACATACAAACATATAGCGCCACCAAACACTACCGGAAGCGCCCCCTTTGCTGAGTACCATGGCTGCAGCACTCGGCAAAGATTTTTTTTTAAAAAAAATTCTTTGCCGAGTGCCTATGAACAACACTTGGTAAAGTTTTTTTTAAAAAAACAATTCTTTGTCGAGTGCCCACAGAGGTGGTACTCGGTAAAGACGCCGTCCACGGTGTCGGCGCCATGACAGATGCTTTTCTTTGACGAGGGCCGCCGTGGCACTCGGCAAAAGTTTTGTTGAGTGCCTGATAAGGGGCCCTCGGCAAAGACCCCTTTTGCCGTCTAAAATTTCCCCGAGCTCTCTTTGCCGAGGGTGTATGGGCCTTTGCCGATCGAGGGCATGAGGCCCTCGGCAAAGGGGGCTCCTCCGGTAGTGAAAATAAGATTAACATGACACCAAGAAATATATTTTGATAATACATTTACTTGTTCCTATGAACTTGACCGAAATAAATTCGATAAGTTTGACTTATACTTGGTATGAAGTATGTATGGCTACCAAGGTCATAAGTGCGTTGACAGCTGGCCACCGTGTGGACTGTGCAATGCAGACTGTGGAGTAAACACGGTCGGCAACGGCAAGGCCGGCATCATACTTTTGCGGCGGCGCGTGTATGTGCACCAACTGGACCGCCGCCCTTGATTACACTCCTCTCTCCGGCACCGGCCGGGAGCCAATTGTTAGAGCAGGCTGTATTAATCGTCAGAGTAAATAAAATAAAATCCTGCCACCAGGTGGGCAAGCGCGTATCCTCACGCAGTCACAACCCAAATAGTGAAATTTCACTAGGAGACGTTTAGTAGGAAAATTTATACTAAATTCTGAATAGCAAAATATTAAGAGCAGCTCGCCTCACTAATATAAGAGAAGTCTAAAATTCAAGTAGTGAGTACTGGATTTGTTTAATTCACAAAAGGGGGAAAAATTAAAAGGTCAACCATTGAATATATATGATCAAGACTGTGAGTGTCTCAAACCACCCGTTTTGTTCTTAAAACTAAGATTAATTAGTTGATTTTAAATGAAAGTCAACTTTTGTCTCGCTAAAAAGGTTGGTTTCACGCCTTTTCTTCAGCTGCATAAATTGGGATTAAATTGTATATATAGAAAACTACAATAAAAATGATGAATTAATTTTTAAATTCTTGAAACAAAAAGTTGTACTAAACTCGGCACCACTAAAATAATAATTACGCCTAAATACGAGTGTCTGTTGTTGCTCGAACATGGGTGAACCACCCCCAAGAAATCTAGCTATATTTCACATGGTCATATTTTTTTACCTACCTAGTTCACGTGGTCGTTGTATCTTCATTCCGACATTATATACATTATCTATGAGCCATGCATGCATTCAACCTTGATTAGGCTAATAAGGCGGGGGTTCAAAATTTGTGTTTTCAAGAAAATGCTGCACATACTGTCCTTTAGTTGATTGCCAAAAAAATAGTGCACACTACATATGTATTGTTTCATTTATTTTTTTCATAAATAAATCAAAGAAGGTAAATATGTTTGGAGAGGAAAACTAAATACCACTTTTCTCTCGTTATATACTTGACACTAATAATAACAAGAATAAAATTAAACTCCTAAGAAGAGTAGCTTATTACAGTTTTAAACTAAAAGTTTGTCAACAATGTGTTCGATCACATGCTCGATCGCTTATAATTCTACAAAGATATTGAACTATTGAAGTGTGGACAACTCTCATCTCATATATGCTCGATCGGTTTAGTGCGTGCTCCTGAAATGCTAAGCAAGACCATGCATTCTGCCGCATGAGATACCACATTTCTCTACGAACAGTTAATATATACTACCACCTTCAGAAGCCACATACACACACACACACACACACACACCACCTAACTACACCTATATATATTTAAATGATATGGAGTTTATATGAATCTGAGAGGTGTGCACAATCTCGTGCCCGTTCATTCAACAAAGAAAAAATGAATATAGGGCAGAAAACAGGACAAAACTAACAAATTATTAATGTATCATTATATACTCCTTCCATCTTAAAATACAAGGGATCCCAGTTTATCTAAGTCAAACAATGTCGAATTTGATCAAATTTATAGAGGGAATGATATTTATGACATTAAATTAGCATCACTGAATACAAAAATATATTTTCATAATTTTACATCTATGATGTGGTAGATATGATGTTCATATATACTTTCATCTATAACTTGGTTGAGCTTAGTTTAGTTTGACTTAGGACAAACTCATAAATCGTATATTTCTTGAGTATCATGTATGTATAAAAGTTATATATGGCAGATCAATCGTCTCTCCAGTCTCTTTCCTTTTTTAGATTGGATAATGTGGTAAACTAATAATGCCAGCTTCTACAAAGATCTCTCCTGTTTTTTATGCTAGGAGGACAAAGATCTTGAAGCACTATGATTTTATGGTTGTGCCTCCATCAAGTTTTATTAGAGATAAAAGGCATTAATTCTTATTGAGGCTACTATGTGTCTCAATACTTTCAAAGTTACCTCATAATTATTGGCAGATCATGAAGAATGGATAGGTCCTGCACTACAATGGTTCTTACTGTTACGTTGTTAATGCTTTTTCCAAACATATCACATACATCCACACTAATTATTCCACAATATTGCAGGGGAGCTTGAAGTACATTACATGATCTTTATTTCATTTCTAATGCATGTATATCTGTGGGGATAAATCCTAGCTAGCTAGCTAGTTCTAACTATATAACTAGACTTCCGGTTTTCAGAACTAGGAACCTAACATATCTATGATCATGCAAAAACACTTTAAGAACCTAGCTAGAACATGACAATCACAAAATATGATTTTTTTTTCAAGAGTGTATACACGTACAAATCTCAATATATATAATATATATGGACATATATCTGCATACGGCCATTGGTTATTTCATGTAAACACGAATTATGTAAACCAATAATGCATGGTGGGACAATGAATTAAGTTGAAATGATCACTGAAACATAAATATATAAGCCTAAGACCAGGTGACCAAATAATCTTTATTCCATCTCTAATAGAGTTATATGCTACAAGGTCTGCACAATCAAATAATAGAAATTGACATAATATTGTTACACCAACTATTCATGTGAGATGGTGAACTTAATATAGTGGAGCATTGCATAGGACTAGAACTAACTCATCCTATATTTCTAGCTATTACATCTTAACCATGTTCTAGCCCAAATAATAATTATATATGTGTCTGGACATATACACACTTGTATTATATAATACGCGCGTGCACGCATTCAAGCATGCATATATATGCTTTAAGCCACTTGAAAGTCACTTGAAGTTCGTGCAAACCTTGGGAGATTCTAGGAGCGGGTTCCAATCCCAAATCTTTTCCATACTAGGAAAAGGAAGCAATGGACCTTGTGATGGACAAGGGCTGGTTAGGGTTTCCTTGGCTACTATATGATCCAATTGCCCTACTCAGCTCATCTATTGGAATTGTTGCCATTGTAGCGGAGTTTGCATTAAGCAGGGCGTGTGTGGAAGAAGGCAACATTGGTGGGTTAGCACCCTTCATGTGGTAGAGTGATGTACCGTCCTCCTCCGTAGACGTGGTGGAGCTAAGTGAGGGGGTTGACAGGAACATTGATGTCTGTGGCACCATTGTTGCTGCTCTAGCTGCAGACGATGTCATGGCCATGGTGGTGTTTGTTCCACCATATGGCTTGTTCATGTGAGCTGATGAGTGGCCACCATCGAACATTGGTGCCAGGCGGGGCGACGCCGACATCCGGTGGTGCTTCTTCTCCATGTTTGCTGCAGCCTTTGAGCCAGATGACCTTGTTGTGGTGGTGCTGAGGTGAAAGTTGTCCTCAATCCCTGGTCGTTTGTACACTTTGCAAAGAGAAATTTCCTATATATACATGATATGAAGATGAATTAATCAAGATTAGTACAAAACTAAATTAGTGTTCCTATAATAAACGCTAAAAATGTAACTAATTAACTCATGTGTTTAGAAGAGAGGCTGAGAAGAAATTTCTTATGCGCTAGCAATTTAAGATTCATATATGTATAGACACCATATGGTTGCTGAAAGAGAGAGAAAGAGACAGCAAATTTGCAGCCAACATAAAAATGTCACTTGAAAAAGTTTTTCATTTGAAAGAGGTGTGCTTCATGTGTTACACTAAACAAATAGGCACATAATAGTACTCCAAAATATCAATTAAACATGATGTTGTGTCGTTTCTACACAGTTGTACTACTATTGTTTGACAACCATGAAATAGGTTTCCTCTTTGAGTAGTTTATCCCAGATATGTGCAGATCTTGAAACGTAGGTTGCAAAAACTTTTTGCATATGAAGGAAATGTGCTGATTCATACACGCAAAAACCAAAAAGGAGGGACCAGTCTTTGCAAAAGGAAAAACAGAAGAAAAGAGTAACCAAACTGTGTACGGAAACTTGGAATATTCTCTTCTCGATCTGATCTAAAAAAATGCTCGATAAGTACTGAAGAAAAAATGATGTTTTTTTTTTGTTTGCAAGTGATGGGAATAACCTAATTAACTTAGCTAGATCTTGCACGTGCAATTCATATGGTGCACTTGCTTTTAATTAACAAGAGTAGTGTTTGCATATATACACACATGCCAACCGGCGGTGATCATGAGTACATAGAAGCCTGCAATCATCAATCAATTAATAACCCCAAGTCCCAAGAAGAGGAATTCTTCGTTTGAGAAGAAATTTTTCTTCGCTTCAGAAAAGTGTGGAATTTTAAGCAGTGGAGCAGGCGTCTTTCAACTTTGTGTATTGCCGCTAGCTTTGCCAAGACCGCAACGAACTCCAAAAAAAAAAAAAAATCAATCGAAAATTAAGGGGAAAAATTGAAGCAGACATGCAGAGCGAGGATGGGAGAAAATTTCTCAAAAAGAAATCATCTTTATTTATACAACTACTTATTATACTTTTGTTAACAGATGCACGGGAAATTAAAGCTAATATAATTAATTTAAGTTTTCCTACCTTTTGGTAGCGGTCAGTCTCGCCTGAAGGAAGGCGGTACTCGTTCATGATCCAGCTGCTCCTGAGGCCCTTTGGTGCCTTCCCCACATAGAACACCAGCGTCTTCTTGAGCCCGATCGGCCGCTTGACCTCGACGTACACCGTGCGGTCGGCCCCCGTGGCCTTCCAGTAGCCGGACGGCGTGACCCGGTTGGGCCGGTCGCCGTTGCGGTACTTGCGGTCTCTCGGCACATAGAAGTACCACTCCTTGTCCCCAATTGAAGCCAAAGCTGAGGTGGTTTATGTAGAGCACATAAGATGATGAGCATCCATGCATGTAGTAGTAGTAGACACAAAAAGCAAAAAATGGACACCATCATCTCATGCATGGAAAATAAAAGCAAGCAAGCAAAAAGCAGGAGGCTCACATGAGATGAAAAGAAAAGAAAAATAAAGTGGGCCGGCCGGTCACATGCATGAAATCATATATGCCAGATCCTCTTGATGTTACTCCTTATTAGCAGGAGCTAGCTAGCTGGTAGTTCACATGCTGCTTGCGTATGCTTAATTACCAGGGAGATCCCATGGGTCGTAGCGGTAGAGGTCGACGAGATTGATGAGCTCGATGTTGAAGCGTTTGCCCTCCACCCTACGGCGGAGGTAGAAGTCGATGAGCTCTTCCTCCGTGGGGTGGAACCGGAACCCCGGCATCACCATGTCGCCTCCGCCTTGCTGCAGGTGCCCATCGTCACCGCCGTGCTGCTGCTGCTGCTGCTGGTGGTCTCCGGATGCTCCCCCCATGCTCGAGCTCGATCGACGGCGGCCTGTTTGTGTCATTACCTCCCCTCCCCGCAGCCAGCCTAGGTAGCTTCTTTATAGCAGGCAGGAGCAGAGGATGGAGGGGAGGAGGAGGAGGAACAAGAGGACGACTAGTACAAGACCACCAGCCCTAACTACACCCACACGCCACACACAGAGACAGTAGATCGATGGAGACCCAGCTGGACATGTACAAGACGATGGATGGATGCGCCGGCCGGCCTATACGGTTGTGCGGTGCGGTATTCTTCTCGCTAGCTCTTGGTGTACGGATGGACGAATGAGGTTGATTGCTGCTTGCAAGTGGTGATGGTGGTGGTGCTACTGGTGGTGCTACTGGTGGTGAAGGGGAGAGCTAAAGAGATACGAGAAGATTATTTTGCTAATTAAAACGCAAATAAGACAGCACGCCAATTTGATGAGGACAGGCCGTGTCGTCCTATTGATATGCGCAGGTATTAATAATGGCTGTTACTTTAGCTCTACATCTACATATATGTACGCCCAAGCGAGCGAGCGAGAGAGAGATATCACATCACAGTTCCTGTAGCTATATATACTTTCAGTACTCTGTCATGTATCTACATATGTGTATGTATGTATGTATGTATGTATGTATGTAGGTGTCAAGTGTCATCGTCTTATTAGCTTGTAAGTATAGTGGCTCTCGAGCACTGGCCCAGGTAAAAAGGAGAGAACTACTCCGTAGATTGTTCTCAACTGCTGGGAGGTTCTTGTATATATATAGTACTAGTAGTTATAAACATATACTGTTCCAAGTAGCTACTACCTACAGCTAGGAAGGACCTGGCTACAGGAAAGGAGCTACTCCCTCAGTCCCCAAAAGACCGTCGTTTTAGATTTTACAGACATCACGTTTGACCATACATTCGTCTTATTTAAAAATTTTATATAAATATTATTTATCTTATTATGATTTGTTTTATCACTAGAGATACTTTAATAATTATTTATTGATTTTGTATTTTGTATAAATTTTTTGATTAAAACGGATTGTCAATTCTGAAAAGTCTAAAACGACAGTTTTTTGGACCTGAGGATTAGAAGGGAATGGAAGGGACTTCTCTACTAACGCAACCTCTCAAACCGTGGCCTGAAAATTTGAGCAGTGCTGCTATACTGTACCGCTGCGAGCCTTTGACCAGGCATGCATGCATGCATATGTTCAGTTCAGCTACAAAATTTTTTCTATTGTTTGTGTGTGTAGCTAGAATCTACAGGGATTATTTTGTCTTTTAACCTTAAGAAAAACACATCGGCTGTTTTGGGTCAAAATAAGGAACATAATTCGAAGCCAGCTAGTTCAAGCTACTGCACATCGGCGGAGTGGGACGGTGTGGCGGTGCTGCATGTATGCAATGGTCCCGCCCGCAACTCCAAACACACTGCGTTTGAGATAGATTCTCGTAAATTTTGCTGGATCATGGAGAGAAGCATCGTTACATGCACCATTCTGAATCTCGCTAGGAAGTATTTTCAGCTCAAAAAAAACATCATCATTTTCACATGATAATATGATATGAAATAAAGACAAATTTATCTTGGTCATCTTCAGAAGGGTCTGTCTATGCATGCGTTAGTACACTCCAAGTGAAAAGTTCAAACCGTCGCTCAAGTTTGTTTGTTTGTGTGTGTGTGTGTGTCACTACAGGAAATGCGTTCTTTGCCGAGGGCCGGAGGTTTTGCCGAGTGCCAAATATCGCGCACTCGGCAAAGACCTCCTTTGCCGAGTGCAGCACTCGGCAAAGCCTTCTTTGCCGAGAGACTGGCTCTCGGCAAATAAAGTCTTTGCCGAGTGCCGGACACTCGGCAACGATACCCACTCGGCAAAGAAATTTCAGGGAACGGCCACCGTTACCTTTGCTGAGTGCCAGGCGTTTGGCACTCGGCAAACTCGAAACTTTGTGTAAGTGCAATCAAGCCCTAATGTGGGTTTTGGTGATAATGATCACGCGATTAGAAGACTAATGTGGTTTATTGAGATGATGGACAGGCAAGGGTATTAGGAGGATGTATTCTTATGCAGGTGGACCCCTAACAACTTATGGATGCGGCATCCGACTCAAAGGAGGTTTAAATTAGTTTTTATTCTGAATTTGAGTATAGGAAACGCCGTACTATTAAGGGGGATGCAAAAGACAGGTTTGAAAGTGTGACCAAGTGCAAATATTCACACCAAACATCCTAATTTCCACTGCCAAAACCAGCCACAAAATTTCATATCATTCTGATCTGTTTTGGAAGCGCGGCACTGCCGGGTCCCAGCACTGCCGGCCTCTGGCCCAGCACTGCCGCGACTTATTCTGACCGTTAGACTCGGGGGTGATTCAAAATCACCTCCCCGTCGCCCCCAACGGTCATCTCGGCCATTTGCATGATTCCAGAACTAGAGAAGGCTCTCTCTTGCTCTCTCTCTCTCACTCCCAAAGCTCTTCACTCCTCTCATTTTGGAATTCAACTCAAATCTTGAAGAGTGTGAGCTCATCTTGAGAAAGAACAAGCTTCTCGCTGTGATCTTCATCTTCTCCAAGCACTTGGTTCGCGTTCAAGCCAGTGGTTTGCATTTGTTACTCTTGGAGCTTGCTCCTAGCCGGCTAGAGCGTCGCCCGGAGAGCTTGCCAATCTTGTGGCAGCCCCAGGAGGTTTGTAACCTCCCTCACAAGCTAGTGAAATCACCCCTCTTTTCAAGGATTAACTTCCTTGACTTGAGAACGAGGATTGGGAGTTGTGAACCTAAGTTTCCTTTGTGGAGCCTCAACAACGTGGAGTAGGCAAGCCTTTGTGGCAAGCTGAACCACGGGATAAATCTTGTGTCACTTGATTTGGTTCACTTGCTCTCTACTTGTTGTAGTTCCTTGATTTCTAGGGTTTGGCTCCGATCTACTTTGTGGTGGTGTTCTAGCTGTGAAAAAGTTGTGCTCTAGGCTCTACACAACCCAGAGAACCTCAGTAAATTACTAGATCTAAATTTCGTTGGTTAAATTTTGAACTGTGTAGTTTCTGCTCTGCGAGGTCCAGCACTGCCGCTCCAGGAGCAGCAGTGCCGGGAACCCCGGCAGTGCCGCTCTACAGGCCGGCACTGCCGCGCTTGTGTTTAATCTCCGTTTGCGAAGAAATTTTGCAGGCCTATTCAACCCCCCTTCTAGGCCAGCCAGTGATCCTACACTTTGCCGAGTGCCAACCCTAGGCACTCGGCAAAGTGATTTTTTTTTGTTTTTTTTTTGCACCCATTTTTTTTTTGAGGTTTTCTATAGTATGGCAAGCAACATGTTGAAGTTTGGGACTTTTTTATTGCATTTTAATATATTTCTTTAGTTTATTTTGTTTTCTTGAATTTTTCTGAATATAATTTTTTGGATGGCTACGTTTTATTATTTCATGCACCCGCAGTTCAAACCAACATTTTCCGGAAAAATTCAAGAAAACAAAATAAACTAAAGAAATATATCAAAATGCAATAAAAAAGTCCCAAACTTCAACATGTTGCTCGCCTTACTGTCGGGTACCAAAGTATAGGGTACCCAACTTCGATGCAAAAACACATATTCCTAACACGGCCCAGCCCAGGCAAAGCCTGTGGAAGCCCGCGAAGGCCGTGCTCATGGAGGCCCATGATGACGCTGCATCACCACCAGCCTACCCTCGTGAAAGCGGCACCCTCAGGGGCCAAATTTCCGATTCGCCCGAGCCTCCCCGAGAGAGCTCGGCAAAGCAGCACACTCGGGCGCCAAATTTCCGATTCGCCCGAGAGAGCTCGGGAAGGCAGCACCCTCAGACGCCAATTCTCCGATTCGCCCGAGCTACCCCATCCCCCTCGGGCGCAACCTTTCGGAAGCATCCAATGCACAATTGATGACAGCGGAGCAATCTTGGACCACAAGGGACCTTCCTTGACCACTTTATAGGCATGGTCCCAACGGGTGGGCCCCTTGACGCAACGGCGCCCCGAACACGCACGTTCGCCATACCAACTGCCCCATCTCCTCTGGCAGGCGATCTGACGGTCCTACTCCTCCCACGTCGCTACAGGGACAGTCAACCGTACGGCTCTCCCGGATGAAGAGGAGATTCACCAGTTACGACGGCGACTGCCATACCCCGGTCGCACGTGTGACACCAGGAAATAGGGAACGACAGTCGCCCGGCCAACCCGGGGGAATGGGCAAGCCTTACGACCAGTCTCGTCTACCCCATGGAATGTACCTCACAGGGAAAAAGAAGTGCCCGAGGGAGGACACTCCCCCCGCTCTGTCCCATCAAGCCCCCGGAGGCACCAAGGCTTCCCAAGCCTCGGGAGCTTGTACACAAAGGTCAACCTGTCTACTCGTTGCACTGTGCAGGGATGGACGCGACGGCATGATGTATTGCCATGCAGCCAACCATGACCAGCACTATGAGGCGCCTCGGAACTCAACAATGGAATAGTGGTGGATCAGCTGAATGACTAATGCCATGCCGCCGAGGCGCCAAGACGAGGGCGTGGCTGATGATCGCCACCAGTCATCACCGACTCCGCCATGCCGGGCACTGTAACTACAGGGCAACACATGTAACTCTAGCCCTTCCCTTGTAACTATAAAAGGGAGGGCAGAGGCCGATCACAGACACGATCTCCTGGACTCTCACACACACCACTGCACTACACACAACAACAACACTTGTACACTTACACGCTCACAAGAGAATTGGGAGCCCCTCCCTCTCTCGACTAAGCTTGTAACCCCTACTACAAGCACTCCGGTGCAAGGCAACACGATCCGCCTCCCTACTAGACGTAGGGCCCTCTTGGCCTAAACCAGTATAAACTCTGTGTTCCCCCTTGCACACCATCCGAAGCCTCAATCGCAAAACACAAATTCACTAGCCGGTGTTAACACCCGCCAAAACTAGCACCGACGCTTACTATAGAAAACCTCCAAAAAATTTGGGTGCAAAAAAAAATATCAGTTTGCCGAGTGCCTAGGGTTGGCACTCGGCAAAGGCACTTATTTTGCCGAGTGCCGCTCCCTGGCACTCGGCAAAGTGATTTAAGAAAAAAAATAAAAAAATGAAATCATAACCAGCCGGCCCGACCCCCTAACCCTAACTCACACACACACACGCCTGCGCCCCAGCCCGCCGCCGCCGCCGCCGGAGCCCCACCCCCACGCCGGAGCGCGACCCCACCGCCGGAGCGCCGCTCCCCGGTTTCCCCGGGCGAGCCCGGTCCCCCCATCCCGGCCCGCCGTCGCCGCCTCCACCGCCAACCCGCCCCACCCACCGCCGCCGCCGCCGCCGCCCCCGCCCTCTGGAAGCCCGGCCCGCTGGCTGCCCCGGCCGTGCGCGCCCCCACCAGCGAGCCCCAGCCGAGCCCGCGAAGGCCGCCGCGGCCCGGTCGGCCACCCTAGCCCGGCCATCCCCACCCCGCCCCCAATCCCGCCCGGCAGGAGGAAGAAGAGGGAGGAAGGGGGAAGAAGAAGAAGGGGAGGAAGAGGAGGAAGGAGGAGGAGGAGGAAGAAGAAGAAGAAGAAGAAGAAGAAGGAGGAGGAGGAGGTGGAGGAGGAGGAGGAGGAGGAAGAAGCCCCGGCCGCCCCACCCCCGTCGTCGTGCCCACCCATCGTCGTCCCTGGGCCTCCTCGGAGAAGGAGGTAAAGCCTTTGTGGTTATCGGCCATCGTGCCAAATCAGACGGCTTTCATGCCGGGTTTGTAGTTGTCGGTCTTCGTGCCGACAATTTCTCTTGCAGGTTTTGGAAACCTCCCCGTACAAGGGAGGTGCTGCCAAATTTTTGAACTTATAGCAACGTGTTTCTTCTCTTGTAGAGCAGGACTTGTCGGAGGGGACCCGAAGCACTTTGTCGGCGTCGCTGGTCTGCCTGCACCGCACCGACACGCCGCTGCCTCGCTAGCCTGACTCCACCGCCACCCTAGGTATAAATCCCTCCTCCTTTGCATGCATGTTTTATATGGTCACTTAGCCCAGTTAGGCGTCTCCTGTTCGAAAGAGATACGGTTGGAGGTATGCATATCTTTGCATATCTGCGACCATATCTCTTTCGGATTGTCCACGTATTTTGGACGGCCCGCGGATGCGTAGATGAGGTTAGTTTCCATGGTTCGTTCCGGTCCGAGACAGACTTTCGGCATCACCTCCCTGTTGTTCTCCGGATACACACTCTCCCTTGCAGGACGTGTATCGGGAGAACAGCGGGGAGGTGCTGCCGAAATTCTGTCTCGGATAGGAGCGAAGCATGGAAACTGACCTCGTCTATGCATCCGTGGGTGGGATTAGGACCTATCCTCACCTATTAGATGGTAGGCACACCGAGCAGATGCACCATGATTATATTACTCGCTCATATATGTATATGCCAGAGTATGGAGAACTGTGATTGGATGTACACGGGCCACCCAAGTATGACCCCAAAATGGATTACTAAGACTAATGCTTTCTTGGATCATTCATTTGGCGAGGCTGCTCGAGGGTCGAGTTGGATGCCATGTCCCTGCCGCAAATGTGACAACCGTGTAAGAAAGACTAGGAAGGCCGTGGGGGAAGATCTTTGCAAGTATGGATTCACGCCAAACTATACCTGCTGGATTCACCATGGTGAAGCCGATCGTATTAGAGAGGAGGTGGTGAGACCACGCCTCGAGGCTTTTGATGGAGATGCCGGGGTAGCAGACTGGATGGATGACTTTCACGAGGCACGGTTCGGTGAAAGATTGGAGGATGACCCAGAGGAATCCGCAAAGGCGTACTATGCTATGCTGGATTCGGCCCAGAAGCCCCTTCATGAGAAGACAATGGTTTCGCAACTAGATGCAAAAGACAGGTTTGAAAGTGTGACCAAGTGCAAATATTCACACCAAACATCCTAATTTCCACTGCCAAAACCAGCCACAAAATTCCATATCATCCTGATCTGTTTTGGAAGCGCGGCACTGCCGGCCTTAGGCGTGGCACTGCCAGGTCCCGGCACTGCCAGCCTCTGGCCCGGCACTGCCGCAACTTATTCTGACCGTTAGACTCGGGGGTGATTCAAAATCACCTCCCCGTCGCCCCCAACGGTCATCTCGGCCATTTGCATGATTCCAGAACCAGAGAAGGCTCTCTCTTGCTCTCTCTCTCTCTCTCTCCCAAAGCTCTCCACTCCTCTCATTTTGGAATTCAACTCAAATCTTGAAGAGTGTGAGCTCATCTTGAGCAAGAACAAGCTTCTCGCTGTGATCTTCATCTTCTCCAAGCACTTGGCTCGCGTTCAAGCCGGTGGTTTGCATTTGTTACTCTTGGAGCTTGCTCCTAGCCGGCTAGAGCGTCGCCCGGAGAGCTTGCCAATCTTGTGGCAGCCCTGGGAGGTTTGTAACCACCCTCATATGCTAGTGAAATCACCCCTCTTTTCAAGGATTAACTTCCTTGACTTGAGAACGAGGATTGGGAGTTGTGAACCCAAGTTTCCTTTTGTGGAGCCTCAACAACGTGGAGTAGGCAAGCCTTTGTGGCAAGCTGAACCACGGGATAAATCTTGTGTCACTTGATTTGGTTCACTTGCTCTCTACTTGTTGTAGTTCCTTGATTTCTAGGGTTTGGCTCCGATCTACTTTGTGGTGGTGTTCTAGCTATGAAGAAGTTGTGCTCTAGGCTCTACACAACCCAGGGAACCTCAGTAAATTACTAGATCTAAATTTCGTTGGTTAAATTTTGAACTGTGTAGTTTCTGCTCTGCGAGGTCCAGCACTGCCGCTCCAGGAGCAGCAGTGCCGGGAACCCCGGCAGTGCCGCTCTACAGGCCGGCACTGCCGCGTTTGTGTTTAATCTCCGTTTGCGAAGAAATTTTGCAGGCCTATTCAACCCCCCTTCTAGGCCAGCCAGTGATCCTACAAGTGGTATCAAAGCTTGGTACCTCAGTCTTGCGCTTAACCGCGTGAGGTATGGCCAAAGTAGGTGAAGCGGAGGCGAGCATGGCTCGTGATGTTGATCTTCACACCACGGAGAGCAGCAGCAGCAGAGACAGCGTGTCGACGGCAAACCAATCCACGCTGCCACCTGCAGCTGAGATCTCCGAAGGAGAAAGAGCAAGAAAGAAAGAAGAAAGAAGATTGAAAAGAGAAGCAAAAGAAGCTAGAAGAGAGGAAAGAAGAAAAGAAAAGGAAGAGCTGAGAAGAAAGGAAGAGAAGCTAAAGAGAAGAGAAGAAAGAAGGCTGAGAAGAGAAGAAAAGAAGAGAAAAGAAGAAGAGAAGAAAAAGAAGAAGAAAATAGTTTCAAGTGATGATGACTCAAGTAGCACCGAAGATGGAGATGATGATAGCACCTATCAACCTAGCAAGAGCAGCAAGAACAAGAAGAGCAGCGGCTACATCGACTATGCAGCCATATCCTTTGATTATTCATCCTTGTCTAACCTTGACACTAGACGAGTCATCAATGTGCCCGTGGGAAAGTTGCCTCATTTCGATGGGACCAACTTTGCCAAGTGGAAGCACTTGATGAAAACTTATCTTGTAGGTCTTCATTCCGGGATTTGGGAGATTGTGCATCATGGCTTAGAGGCACCGGTTGAACCAAAGAAGCCCACACAAGCTGAGTTCCGCAACATTCATCTCAATGTCCAAGCCACTAGTGCTTTGCTTAGTGCCTTGGATGGAGATGAGTACAACAAGGTGATGGGTATGGAAGTGGCCAAGGAGATTTGGGATACCTTGCACATGGCACATGAGGGTGTTGACAAGGTGAGGAAGTCCAAGATAGAGATATTGATGGCTAAGCTCAACCGGTTTGCAATCCATGAAGGAGAATGGTCACAAGAAATGTTTGATATGTTGATGGTCATTGTTGGCAAGATTAGAAGTCTTGGTGGCACTGAAGTGAATGATCACAAGGTTGTGAAGGTTATGTTGGAAGCTTTCACACCAAGAAATGACACCCTTGTGACCTTGATTAGAGAGAAGAAAAGATTTGAGCAATTTACCCCAAGTGATGTTCTTGGAAGGCTTTTGACACATGACATGCATAGAGAGGAAGCACTTGAGAGGCAAAGGCTTGGAGAGCTGCAAACCAAGCTTGAGGACATGAAGATCAAAGATGTAGCACTCAAGGCAAGAAAGAGAAGCATGAAGCCCGCAGCAAGCGAGCCATCTACATCAAGCAATCAAAATGGCAGCAAGCAAGGTGCTTCGTTCAAGTCAAGGACAGCCAAGATAGTGAAGGAAGAAGTGCCAACAACATCATCATCAAGTGAAGAAGAAAGCGAAAGTGAATAGCAACAAGAACATATTGATGATTTTGCTTTGTTCATGAGAAGGTTTCGCAAGGGGATCAAAAACAATGGCTACAAGTTAGTGAAGAGAACATTCCCCAACAAGAAAAAGAGAACATGCTATAATTGTCGTAGCACGGAGCATTTCATAGCCGATTGTCCCCATGAGAAGAAGGACAAGAGGCAAGACAAGAAATACCACAAAGAGGGCAGCAAGAGAAGATATAAGAGAGATGTGGGAGAAGCTCACATTGGACATGAATGGGACTCAATCGTGGACAGCTCAAGTGATGAGGACAGCAAGATTGCAACCATTGCCATACAAGCTTCATCCTCAACACCAAAGCTATTCAACAATTTGTCCGATGATGATGATGATTGCTCCCCTCACATTTGTCTCACGGCAAAGGGTGAGAAGGTAAAATCCAAATCTAGGTCCAAAACCCTTTCTCCTAGTGACATCTCTAGTAGTGATACAAGTGATTATGCTAGTGATGATGAGTCTAGTGATGAAGAAATTGATCAACTAACTAAGAACTTGGATAACAAAAATAAAATGTTCATTGCTAAGTTAATGGAAGAACTAGAGAGCACACAAGCTGAGGTAGCATCTAGAGAGAAAACTCTTATTAAGCAAGAAGACCTCTACATTGCTAGTGAGGAAGCTCTTGCTTTGAAAAGTAGTGAGGTGGACTCTTTGCACGAGGCCTTGGCCAAAGAGCAAAAAGCCCATACTATCACTAAGAAGGTTAATGCTGATTTAAATCAAAGATATAATGCATTGTTGAAAAAGCACAATAAACTTGAGGATCAACATAAGCTTCTTGCTGATAGTAACTCACTCCTTATCGAAAGCAAGAGTGCATCTAGCTCTTCCACTAGTTCAACATGTGAACAATGCACCAAACTTAATTTAAATGCATATGCTACTAATCTTGCAAACTTGGAAGCCATGAAGAAGGAAGTGGCAAGGCTGAATGTTCTTGCTGCTGGTAAGAACATGAGCTCTTAGGCACAAAAAGGTAAAGGAAAGGTTAAGGAGCAACCAAAGGTGCAATACAAGGATGGAAGGCATCCTCACATCAAGAGTGGCTTAGGCCATGTTGCTGGGGGCAAGACCAATGGAAGATATATGAAAAATGGAGTGGAATGTGTCAGGTTTGAGAGGAAGGAGCAGATTGGTACAGTTCGGCCTGCACAGACCGCGGCAGTGCCGCGCTCCAGGCCGCCAGTGCCGGACTACGGCAGTGCCGGGCCCAGAGCGGTAGTGCCACGCCCCAAGAAAGGGAAGGCCACCAATCTGAAACCTGATCATACCAAGACACATGTCCAGAAGGTGCCCCAGCAGAAGTAGGTTGTCTAGAACCCTCAAGAATCAATATTGGTGACCAAAAACAAATTTGTGCATCGACCAAAGCCAAGTGTCACTCGTGCAAATTTGGAATCTTGCTATGTGTTGAGGTGCAACAACCGTGGTAAAGTTATCGCCAAAATTGTTGGTCAAGAGGCCAGCAAGGTTGTTGGGAGAGCAATTTGGGTTCTTAAGATACTTGTGACTAACATGCAAGGCCCCAATGTTGCAAGGAACTAAATTGTTTTGCAGGCATACTCCTCCGGTGGATCAAGTTGGGTGCTTGACAGCGGATGTACAAATCATATGACCGGAGAGAAGAGTATGTTCAGCTCATACTCCCCTATTGAGAACCCTAGTGAGAATATTGTCTTTGGAGACAACTCGAAAGGGGGAGTAATCGGTCTTGGTAAAGTTGCTATAACTCATGAGCATTCAATTACTAATGTTTTACATGTTGATTCGTTGAGTTAGAACTTGTTGTCCGTATCACAATTATGTGAGATGGGTTACAATTGTCTCTTTACGGATAAGGGTGTGGAAGTCACTAGAAGGGAGGATTCCTCTACTGCTTTTATGGGTCGTTTGAAAGGAAAGCTTTACCTACTTGACTTCAACAAAAGTAAAGCTAACCTTGAGACTTGTTTAGTGGCAAAATCTAGTATGGGCTGGTTATGGCATCGCCGGCTAGCTCATGTTGGGATGAGGAACTTGGCCAAACTTCTAAAAGATAACCACATTCTTGGACTAACGAATGTTCACTTTGAAAAAGATAGGATATGCAGTGCGTGCCAAGCCGGAAAGCAAGTAGGAGCACCTCACCCACCAAAGAGCATCATGACTACCACCAAGCCATTGGAGTTGATTCACATGGATCTCTTTGGACCGGTGGCCTACTTGAGCATCGGGGGTAACAAATATGGACTTGTTATTGTTGATGATTATTCCCGTTTCACTTGGGTATTTTTCTTGTTTGATAAGTGTCAGGTACTAGATAAGGTGAAGACCTTCATTAGAAGAGCACAAAAGGAATTCGAGCTTCCCATCAAGAAAGTGAGAAGTGATAATGGGACCGAATTTCGGAACACCCAAGTTGACAAATTTCTTGATGAAGAGGGCATCAAGCATGAGTTTTCAGTTCCATACACCCCTCAACAAAATGGTGTAGTAGAGAGGAAGAACTGAACTCTCATTGACATGGCAAGAACAATGCTTGATGAGTACAAGACGCCGGATCTCTTTTGGAGTGACGCTGTCAACACCGCTTGCCATGCCATCAACCGTCTTTACCTACACAAGAAGCTGAAGAAAACCTCATATGAACTGCTCACCGGTAACAAACCAAAGGTATCTTATTTTAGAGTGTTTGGGTGCAAGTGCTTCATACTTAACAAAAGGCCCAAAACATCTAAGTTTGCACCTAAAGTTGATGAGGGTTTCTTACTTGGTTATGGATCAAATGAGCATGCCTATCGTGTCTTCAACAAGACCAACGGTCATGTTGAAGTAGCGGTAGATGTGACATTTGATGAATCTAATGGCTCTCAAGTAGAGCAAATTGATGAAAGTGTTGTAGGAAAGGAGGATCCACCATGTGAAGCAATCAAGCAAGTAGCCATTGGTGATATTAGACCACAAGAAGACAAGGCACCAGAGGTGGATCATCCTCAAGAGAAAGTTACTGCAGGGCTTGCTGCTGAAGGTATCCCGGCAGTGCTGGCCTCAGGCCCGGCAGTGCCGCTTCCCCAGGCAGCAGAGCCATCTACTCCTGCAACAGCTGGGAGGACACCGTCTCCAAGGGAAGATCTGGCACCTGTTCTTGAAGTAGATGAAGATGCTTGACCAGAAGAAGAAGAACAAGAATCCATTGATCATCCAAGGCTACGACAAACGATTCAACGGGATCATTCCGTTGACAATATCCTTGGGAGTCTTCGAAGGGGGTAACCACTCGTTCACATTTGGCAAATTTTTGTCAATTTTACTCTTTTGTCTCCTCTTTGGAACCTCTCAAGGTAGAAGATGCACTTGGTGATCCGGATTGGGTGCTAGCCATGCAAGAAGAGTTGAACAACTTCGAGAGAAATCAAGTGTGGACTCTTCTTGAAAGACCCAACACCAACATCATTGGCACCAAGTGGGTTTTCAGAAATAAGCAAGATGAAGATGGCATGGTGACAAGGAACAAGGCAAGATTGGTGGCTCAAGGTTTCACTCAAGTAGAGGGCTTGGACTTTGAAGAAACATATGCACCGGTAGCAAGACTAGAAGCAATCCGAATGCTTCTAGCCTATGCTGCTCATCACAACTTCAAGCTATATCAAATGGATGTGAAGAGTGCATTTCTCAGTGGCCCAATACAAGAGTTGGTATATGTGGAGCAGCCACCGGGTTTCGAAGATCCCAAGTTCCCGGACCATGTCTACAAACTCCATAAGGCGCTCTATGGGCTTAAACAAGTTCCAAGAGCATGGTATGAATGCCTTAAGGTTTCTTGCTCAAACAAGGCTTTGAAATAGGCAAAGCTGATCCTACTCTTTTCACTCACAAAGTTGGTAAAGATTTATTTGTGTGCCAAATATATGTCGATGACATAATATTTGGTAGTACTAATAATGTGTTTTGTGAGCAATTTAGTAGGACAATGACTAAGAGATTTCAGATGTCCATGATGGGTGAACTCAAGTTCTTCCTTGGTTTTCAAGTCAAGCAATTGAAGGGAGGAACTTTCATAAGCCAAACCAAGTATACACATGACATGCTCAAGAAGTTTGATATGGCAAATGCAAAGCATATCAAGACTCCCATGCCAGTCAACAGACATCTTGATCTTGATGAAGAAGGGAAAGCCGTGGACATCAAGGTATATCGCTCCATGATCGGCTCTCTACTCTATTTGTGGGCATCTAGGCTCGATATTATGCTTAGCGTGTGCATGTGTGCTAGATTTCAAGCTAACCCGAAAGAGTGCCATTTGATGGCCGTTAAAAGAATCTTGAGATACCTAGTACACACTCCAAACCTTGGCTTGTGGTATCCTAAGGGCTCTAAGTTCGATTTGCTTGGGTATTCGGATTCCGATTACGCCGGTTGCAAAGTAGATCGAAAAAGCACTTCGGGGACGTGTCAATTCCTTGGACGGTCCCTAGTGTCTTGGAGTTCTAAGAAGCAAAATTGTGTAGCCCTTTCCACCGCCGAGGCCGAGTATGTTGCAGCCGGTGCATGTTGTGCGCAACTACTTTGGATGAGGCAAACCCTTCGTGATTTCGGATGTCACTTTACCAAAATCCCATTATTGTGTGACAATGAAAGTGCCATAAAGCTTGCAAACAATCCCGTAAGCCACTCAAGAACCAAGCACATTGACATTCCACATCACTTCTTGAGAGACCACGAAACCAAAGGAGATATCGAAATACGACATGTGAGCACCGAAAAGCAACTAGCCGATATCTTCACTAAGCCTCTTGATGAGTCAAGGTTTTGCGCTTTGCGTAGTGAACTAAATATCCTTGATTCAAGAAACGTGGTTTGAAACCTAGCACATGACTGTTTGATTGAGCTAGGATTGGTTGGAAAAACATTTGAAAAGTTCTTTTATGTCTTTCAAAACTTCTTCGAATGTGTGGTTATGCAATCTTGGTCACTGCCTTTATTTCTTACTTTCTCTGACCAAGTGATTGCATGAATATTATCCTGTAACCATGACCAAGGTGCAGACCAGATTAGGTTTAGGATCTCTGCTGGAAGGCAGGCCGGCAGTGCCGCGCTATACAGCGGCAGTGCCGTGCCCCGGCAGTGCCGGGTCTATTCCCGGCAGTGCCGCGCCTCGCCAGTTTGGCGGCTCGTGGGCCACCTTAGTCAGAACGGTTGGGCACCCTCTCTAAGTCTTTTCCTGACCCGAGACCGTTTCTCCCTCTCTCTATTCTCTCGGTCCCTCTCTCTCTTTCAAACGCACCGAGAGAAGGCAGCGGCGCCCCTGCCCGGCACCGCCGCCCCTCCCTGCCGCGAGCTCCCCTCGGCCCTGCAGTCCAGCGGCGTGGAGGCTTCTTCCTCCTCTCCTTGCCGGTCTCCAAGGCCCTGTTGAAGCGGCATCCTCTCCTTCCCTCTCCATTCTTCAAGGTATGAAGCCCTAAATCGAATAATCGTCCCGATCTATGCAATGTGTTGGTTTTGATTGAGGAAAAGTGTTGCTATGGGTTGTTTAATGGGTTTGGAGTCGAATACATGGAATGAAATCAGCCGATCCGTAGTTTCCATCGTTGAGGAAGGTTGGAGGCAGAGGGGCCTCACTGCTTAGGCGCGGCAGTGCCGGGCCCTGTGCTGTGAGCCCTTGCCATCTAGTTTTGCCTCAACGATTGACACCATGGGTTTGCTATTTTCATCTCACAGGTTGGCTCAGCACTCATTTCTTACATTATTTACACGTATATTTTTCATTTGTGCATAGATGGCGGATGGAGGCAGTGGTTTTGGTGGAGGGGTTGGGCCAAGCAACCCGCGCCCTCCACGGACCAAGCAGGCAGCAAGGCGTGGGGGAAGAGAGGCTGCAGGTAGATCTCAGAGGCAAGCCATGAGAGATGCTGATTTGGCTGAGCAGGCAGGCAGGACCATACCAGATGATGCATGCCCTGATACGCCTGATGATCTCACCATGTTCGATGGAGCATACATGGAGTGGGATGAGCATGAGCACTTCGTGCGTCCTCCAAATGAGAACAGGCAGAGGCACAAGTATGACTACGCAAATCAGTTCAGGGCAGTGCAAGAGCAAAGGCGAGTTAATCCCTATGCGAGGCGTAGGGATGAGGAGCTCGATTACAGGTTTTGGTCCGCTTTCCAGTCGGACTTCTATGAGTCCGTTCTCCTTGCCGCCAAGAAGCCCAAGATTGTCACGATGAGATACATTGATTGGGAGCACTTGGCAGCAAAGAATGACAGAGTGTGCAACCATGTCATCGCTTTCTGCAAGAAGAGAGGTACATATGACTTGATGGGTTTCAGGTGTGATTGGAACACAGAGATACTATATCAGTTCCGAGCCACCTACTACTTTGACAGAGAGGACGATGAGTTGCACTGGATGACTGATGTTCATCACTACCGAGTGGATTACACTACTTTTGCTCGTATCCTCGGTTTTGGTGAGTGGGATAGGACAGCTTATGATCTTCATGATGAGAGGGCCCTCACTGATGATGAGTTGGCTCACTTGTATGATGTCCCCGGTCAGACCGATGGGTTGGTGAAGGGGCTGAAGAGTCGATACTATGTCTTGAACAACATGTTTCGCTAGACTCTTCATCCCAAGGTTGGTTCAGCTTCCAATCTCTATGGGACAGCCAGGAACATACTTGCCAGGACACAGCCAGGGAGTCCGTGGTTTTCAGTTTCTTGCTTCATGTGGCGTGAGTTGATCATCACTTCTGAGGATGCGAGGAAGGCACTCCCATATGCACCTTACATTATGTTTTTGATTGAGCGTGTGTCTGGCATCATATTCAAGAAGGATGTGTCCCATGAGCCGTTCCGAGTAGACAAGACTCACCACTCTGCAGGAGGTGAGAGCAGGGCAGCCACTCGCTCCTCGAGCAGGCGTGTTGTTCCATCGTCCGGCATACCCAGTTCCTCCCGCTCTGGCTCACACAGGCAGCCCAGGAAGAAGAGCCGTCTCTCCCGTATGCTACAGAGGATCTTTGGGGCTTGTATGAATGCTTCTGAGTCCGCATACAAGGCCCGCATGGAGAACCGGGAGATTCGTGATCATTTGGGGCTGCGACAGATTAGCCCTCCTACTCCACCTCCAGAGTTCAGCGAGATGTCCGGTTCCGACGTCGAGGACGTTGATTGGGACCAGCTAGCTCGCGAGGAGGAGGAGGACCGTCCCGGCACGTCGACTCGCCGCGGTGTTCGCTTCATCGCCTCGACTCACTGCCAGGGCCGTGCGATCATCTCCGACGACGACGACGTGGACGAGGAGGAGGAGGCTGGTGACGATGATGACGAGTAGTTGTGCTTCCCTTTTCTCTCTTTTCTTCCTTTTTGGTGCTTGGTGCCAAAGGGGGAGAAGGGGATTAGAGAGGGGTACAACTATTTTTCATCATTTTCACTGTGCTCCAGCTTGTGAGCTTATTGTTTTAGATCTTGTGAGAGCTATGTTGTAGACTTGAGAGTGTTTCTCAAACTCTTTTGGTTTGTAATAAGTACTTTCATGCACTCTATTTTTTATTCGAATGTGAACCTAAGTACTTTATTTAAGAACCAGCCTGTGTTTGTGCGTAAACTAGTTCTATATTATATATGATCTGTGTAGGTGCTTTGCTTCCGCGAAGTCTCTGTCTTCAGGCAGCGCGGCAGTGCCGCGCCCTGGAGCGGCAGTGCCACGCCCGCGGCAGTGCCGGCCCCCGAGCGGCAGTGCCGCCCTATCTGAAGGCAGATGCTTACTCTGATTGTCTCACATGTTATTTGCATCACGATTATCTACTTGACACTGTGTGCAGCACCTCACAGAGAACATGGATGTAGGGGGAGACCCCATTTCACCCTAGTATGTGAAACTTAGCCTTTCATGCTAAGTTGGAAATCAAACTTCATTCACATATTCAGGGGGAGACTCTACATTCTAAATCTCATTTAAACCTTATTATATATTATCCTTTATCTCTCTAATCGGGTTGTCACAATCACCAAAAAGGGGGAGATTGTAAGTGCAATCAAGCCCTAATGTAGGTTTTGGTGATAATGACCACGCGATTAGAAGACTAATGTGGTTTATTGAGATGATGGACAGGCAAGGGTATTAGGAGGATGTATTCTTATGCAGGTGGACCCCTAACAACTTATGGATGCGGCATCCGACTCAAAGGAGGTTTAAATTCGTTTTTATTCTGAATTTGAGTATAGGAAACGCCGTACTATTAAGGGGGATGCAAAAGACAGGTTTGAAAGTGTGACCAAGTGCAAATATTCACACCAAACATCCTAATTTCCACTGCCAAAACCAGCCACAAAATTTCATATCATTCTGATCTGTTTTGGAAGCGCGGCACTGCCGGGTCCCAGCACTGCCGGCCTCTGGCCCAGCACTGCCGCGACTTATTCTGACCGTTAGACTCGGGGGTGATTCAAAATCACCTCCCCGTCGCCCCCAACGGTCATCTCGGCCATTTGCATGATTCCAGAACTAGAGAAGGCTCTCTCTTGCTCTCTCTCTCTCACTCCCAAAGCTCTCCACTCCTCTCATTTTGGAATTCAACTCAAATCTTGAAGAGTGTGAGCTCATCTTGAGAAAGAACAAGCTTCTCGCTGTGATCTTCATCTTCTCCAAGCACTTGGTTCGCGTTCAAGCCAGTGGTTTGCATTTGTTACTCTTGGAGCTTGCTCCTAGCCAGCTAGAGCGTCGCCCGGAGAGCTTGCCAATCTTGTGGCAGCCCCAGGAGGTTTGTAACCTCCCTCACAAGCTAGTGAAATCACCCCTCTTTTCAAGGATTAACTTCCTTGACTTGAGAACGAGGATTGGGAGTTGTGAACCTAAGTTTCCTTTGTGGAGCCTCAACAACGTGGAGTAGGCAAGCCTTTGTGGCAAGCTGAACCACGGGATAAATCTTGTGTCACTTGATTTGGTTCACTTGCTCTCTACTTGTTGTAGTTCCTTGATTTCTAGGGTTTGGCTCCGATCTACTTTGTGGTGGTGTTCTAGCTGTGAAAAAGTTGTGCTCTAGGCTCTACACAACCCAGAGAACCTCAGTAAATTACTAGATCTAAATTTCGTTGGTTAAATTTTGAACTGTGTAGTTTCTGCTCTGCGAGGTCCAGCACTGCCGCTCCAGGAGCAGCAGTGCCGGGAACCCCGGCAGTGCCGCTCTACAGGCCGGCACTGCCGCGCTTGTGTTTAATCTCCGTTTGCGAAGAAATTTTGCAGGCCTATTCAACCCCCCTTCTAGGCCAGCCAGTGATCCTACACTTTGCCGAGTGCCAACCCTAGGCACTCGGCAAAGTGATTTTTTTTTGTTTTTTTTTGCACCCATTTTTTTTTTGAGGTTTTCTATAGTATGGCAAGCAACATGTTGAAGTTTGGGACTTTTTTATTGCATTTTAATATATTTCTTTAGTTTATTTTGTTTTCTTGAATTTTTCTGAATATAATTTTTTGGATGGCTACGTTTTATTATTTCATGCACCCGCAGTTCAAACCAACATTTTCCGGAAAAATTCAAGAAAACAAAATAAACTAAAGAAATATATCAAAATGCAATAAAAAAGTCCCAAACTTCAACATGTTGCTCGCCTTACTGTCGGGTACCAAAGTATAGGGTACCCAACTTCGATGCAAAAACACATATTCCTAACACGGCCCAGCCCAGGCAAAGCCTGTGGAAGCCCGCGAAGGCCGTGCTCATGGAGGCCCATGATGACGCTGCATCACCACCAGCCTACCCTCGTGAAAGCGGCACCCTCAGGGGCCAAATTTCCGATTCGCCCGAGCCTCCCCGAGAGAGCTCGGCAAAGCAGCACACTCGGGCGCCAAATTTCCGATTCGCCCGAGAGAGCTCGGGAAGGCAGCACCCTCAGACGCCAATTCTCCGATTCGCCCGAGCTACCCCATCCCCCTCGGGCGCAACCTTTCGGAAGCATCCAATGCACAATTGATGACAGCGGAGCAATCTTGGACCACAAGGGACCTTCCTTGACCACTTTATAGGCATGGTCCCAACGGGTGGGCCCCTTGACGCAACGGCGCCCCGAACACGCACGTTCGCCATACCAACTGCCCCATCTCCTCTGGCAGGCGATCTGACGGTCCTACTCCTCCCACGTCGCTACAGGGACAGTCAACCGTACGGCTCTCCCGGATGAAGAGGAGATTCACCAGTTACGACGGCGACTGCCATACCCCGGTCGCACGTGTGACACCAGGAAATAGGGAACGACAGTCGCCCGGCCAACCCGGGGGAATGGGCAAGCCTTACGACCAGTCTCGTCTACCCCATGGAATGTACCTCACAGGGAAAAAGAAGTGCCCGAGGGAGGACACTCCCCCCGCTCTGTCCCATCAAGCCCCCGGAGGCACCAAGGCTTCCCAAGCCTCGGGAGCTTGTACACAAAGGTCAACCTGTCTACTCGTTGCACTGTGCAGGGATGGACGCGACGGCATGATGTATTGCCATGCAGCCAACCATGACCAGCACTATGAGGCGCCTCGGAACTCAACAATGGAATAGTGGTGGATCAGCTGAATGACTAATGCCATGCCGCCGAGGCGCCAAGACGAGGGCGTGGCTGATGATCGCCACCAGTCATCACCGACTCCGCCATGCCGGGCACTGTAACCACAGGGCAACACATGTAACTCTAGCCCTTCCCTTGTAACTATAAAAGGGAGGGCAGAGGCCGATCACAGACACGATCTCCTGGACTCTCACACACACCACTGCACTACACACAACAACAACACTTGTACACTTACACGCTCACAAGAGAATTGGGAGCCCCTCCCTCTCTCGACTAAGCTTGTAACCCCTACTACAAGCACTCCGGTGCAAGGCAACACGATCCGCCTCCCTACTAGACATAGGGCCCTCTTGGCCTAAACCAGTATAAACTCTGTGTTCCCCCTTGCACACCATCCGAAGCCTCAATCGCAAAACACAAATTCACTAGCCGGTGTTAACACCCGCCAAAACTAGCACCGACGCTTACTATAGAAAACCTCCAAAAAATTTGGGTGCAAAAAAAAATATCAGTTTGCCGAGTGCCTAGGGTTGGCACTCGGCAAAGGCACTTATTTTGCCGAGTGCCGCTCCCTGGCACTCGGCAAAGTGATTTAAGAAAAAAAATAAAAAAATGAAATCATAACCAGCCGGCCCGACCCCCTAACCCTAACTCACACACACACACGCCTGCGTCCCAGCCCGCCGCCGCCCCACCCCCGTCGTCGTGCCCACCCATCGTCGTCCCTGGGCCTCCTCGGAGAAGGAGGTAAAGCCTTTGTGGTTATCGGCCATCGTGCCAAATCAGACGGCTTTCATGCCGGGTTTGTAGTTGTCGGTCTTCGTGCCGACAATTTCTCTTGCAGGTTTTGGAAACCTCCCCGTACAAGGGAGGTGCTGCCAAATTTTTGAACTTATAGCAACGTGTTTCTTCTCTTGTAGAGCAGGACTTGTCGGAGGGGACCCGAAGCACTTTGTCGGCGTCGCTGGTCTGCCTGCACCGCACCGACACGCCGCTGCCTCGCTAGCCTGACTCCACCGCCACCCTAGGTATAAATCCCTCCTCCTTTGCATGCATGTTTTATATGGTCACTTAGCCCAGTTAGGCGTCTCCTGTTCGAAAGAGATACGGTTGGAGGTATGCATATCTTTGCATATCTGCGACCATATCTCTTTCGGATTGTCCACGTATTTTGGACGGCCCGCGGATGCGTAGATGAGGTTAGTTTCCATGGTTCGTTCCGGTCCGAGACAGACTTTCGGCATCACCTCCCTGTTGTTCTCCGGATACACACTCTCCCTTGCAGGACGTGTATCGGGAGAACAGCGGGGAGGTGCTGCCGAAATTCTGTCTCGGATAGGAGCGAAGCATGGAAACTGACCTCGTCTATGCATCCGTGGGTGGGATTAGGACCTATCCTCACCTATTAGATGGTAGGCACACCGAGCAGATGCACCATGATTATATTACTCGCTCATATATGTATATGCCAGAGTATGGAGAACTGTGATTGGATGTACACGGGCCACCCAAGTATGACCCCAAAATGGATTACTAAGACTAATGCTTTCTTGGATCATTCATTTGGCGAGGCTGCTCGAGGGTCGAGTTGGATGCCATGTCCCTGCCGCAAATGTGACAACCGTGTAAGAAAGACTAGGAAGGCCGTGGGGGGAAGATCTTTGCAAGTATGGATTCACGCCAAACTATACCTGCTGGATCCACCATGGTGAAGCCGATCGTATTAGAGAGGAGGTGGTGAGACCACGCCTCGAGGCTTTTGATGGAGATGCCGGGGTAGCAGACTGGATGGATGACTTTCACGAGGCACGGTTCGGTGAAAGATTGGAGGATGACCCAGAGGAATCCGCAAAGGCGTACTATGCTATGCTGGATTCGGCCCAGAAGCCCCTTCATGAGAAGACAATGGTTTCGCAACTAGATGCCATTGGATGCCTAATGTCATTCAAGTCAGCAGTGTAGCATGAGTCGAGGCCACTTCGATGGTATGTTGGCAGTTTTTTGATCTCTGCTTCCGGAGGGTCACATGCTGCCGAAGAACTTGTACGAGTCACAGAAACTCCTTCGTGCACTTAAGATGCCGTATGAGCATATTCATGCTTGTCCGAAGGGGAGCGTCCTATTTAGGAAAGATCACGAGAAAGCGACGCACTGTCCAAAGTGCAAATCCTCTAGGTATCTGGAGGTCGACACTAGTGATGGCAAGAAGGAGCAGCTTGGTATCCCCGCTAAGGTCCTACGGTACCTTCCTGTCATGCCAAGGATCCAACGGCTGTACATGACAGAGGAGTCTGCAAAACAGATGACATGGCACAAACATGGAAAAAGATACAGTCCTGGTAAGATGGTACACCCATCGGATGGCGATGCATGGACCCACTTCGATGGCATACATCTTCGTAAAGCTGAGGAGGCTCGGAACGTACGTGTAGCACTGGCAACAGATGGGTTCAACCCCTATGAATTGCTGGCGGCTCCGTACACTTGTTGGCCCGTGTTAGTGATCCCCCTCAATCTCCCCCCGGCGTCATGTTTCAACCCAAGAACATTTTCTTGTCGCTGATAATTTCTGGACACCCGGGGAACAAGATGGGAGTGTTCATGGAGCCTCTCATTGATGAACTGATCCTTGCTTGGGAAAAGGGGGTACTTACATACAACCGAGCTACAAAGAAGAACTTCACAATGCATGTTTGGTACCACTACTCCCTGCATGACTTCCTGGCGTATGGCTTATTTTGCGCGTGGTGTGTTCATATGCCCAATATGCAAGACAGTTGTGAGGTTCACTTGGCTGAAAAGGGGTGGCAAGTTCTCTTCGTTCGACCAGCATCATCAATTCCTCCCTCTTGAGCATGCATTCCGGCGAGACGTCAAGAACTTCAGGAAAGGGGTTCAAGTTACCGACCCTGCACCTCAAATGATGACCGGTGCCAAGGTCCGTGCTCAGGTAGAGGCTCTCAAAGATGATAAAGAGAAAGGTGGTTTTATTGGATATAGGCAGAAACACCAGTGGACTCATAAATCGGGCTTGACTAGGCTCCCCTATTTCGATGACCTCCTTCTTCCACACAACATTGATGTAATGCACATAGAAAAGAATATCGCCGAGGCGCTTTGGGCCACACTCATGGACATTGATGATAAGTCAAAGGACAACATTAAGGCTAGACTGGACCTGGCAACGATGTGCGATAGACCAAAGCAAGTGATGAAGCCTCCCGTGCCCGGCAAGAAATGGAAAAGGACTCCGATCGATTTCGTATTGAAAAAGGTCCAAAGGAAGGAGGCACTGCAGTGGATCCAGTCGCTAATTTTCCCTGATGGGCATGCGGCGAATTTGAGTAGGAGAGTGAACTTGTCCACCATGCGAGTGTTAGGGATGAAGAGTCATGACTTCCACATATGGATTGAGCGGCTCCTTCCTGCGATGACCCGGGGATACGTCCCCGAGCATGTGTGGCGCGTGCTGGCAGAGTTGAGCTTTTTCTTTCGCCAGGTTTGTGCCAAGGAGTTATCTCGGACGTCATTGATGACTTGGAGAAAGTGGCACCTGTGTTGATCTGCAAGTTGGAGAAGATCTTCCTACCTGGCTTCTTCCTGACGATGCAGCATCTGATTTTGCACCTGCCGTACGAGGCACGAATGGGGGGCCCCGTGCAGTTCCGTTGGTGCTATACAATCGAGAGATGTCTAAAGATTCTTCGGAAAAAGTGTAGAAATAAAGCCAAAATTGAGGCTTAGCATGGCAGAGGCATTCATTCTTGAGGTGGTGTCAAACTTCACAACATCATACTATAATGACAGTCTTCCCAGCGTGCACAATCCTCCCCCTCGTTACAACACCGAAGTCGAACCTTAGCCTTTTCAAAGGGCAACTTTGAAAAGCAAGCGCACCGTGCACCAAGAACTTAAGGCATGATGAGTGGCGCATTATCATGCTTTATGTGTTGTTGAACCTTGATGAAGTGAAGCCTTATGTGCAGTAAGTTCTCAATGAGCTTGCTACATACTGCACCAAGACCTTATGCGTTATCCCCCATGTATCCACTCCCTTGTCTCTTGTTTTTCTGGGAATTTCTAAATACATACTGGACAGGGAATAGAGCTCCTTCCCCTGAAGAGGAAGATACTCTTCTCAAAGATGGTGTGCCTGATTTCATTTCCTGGTTCGACACGAAGGTATCTGGTTAATTCTTTGCCTTTTCCACTTCGATCATAAGAGCGAGTAATGTAACGATCTATCTGGCCTCACCTTTCAGGCCCGCAAAAAAAGGGCAATGGATGCTGAGTTGAAAGGGATATCCAAAGGCTTCGCCTACAAGGTCAAGACATTCACCAACTATACTGTGAATGGCTATCGCTTTCACACAAGCAACTACGAGCGGAGTCGGCCCAATCGGAAAACCACAAATACCGGAGTTCGTACGCCCGGTACCGATGGGCACGACTACTACGGCATGGTAGAAGAAATATACGAGCTCAACTTTGAGTGTTGCAAAGCTCGTAATCCAGTCGTATTCAAATGCCATTGGTTTGATCCTAACGTCATGAGAACAACCCCTGCGATTGGACAAGTCAAAATTCGACAGGATTCTATATATCAAGGAGAGGATGTCTATATTGTGGCTCAATAGGCCACGCAAGTTTATTATCTCCCATGGGCCTGCCAAAAAGACCCCAATCTTATGGGTTAGTACCTTGTGCAGATGGTATCACCCCGCTGTAGACTACTTGTCCCAAACGATGAGGATTACAATTCTGACCTCCATACACAGGAGTTCTATCAACCAGAGGGGCTAGAAGGAAGGTTTGACATAAACATGTTTTCGCTGATGGGCATGGAAGTAGACAATGACATTGATCGAGGGGATGGAGATGAGGACGAGGGAGAAGAAGTGCAAGATGAGAAGGACGTAGAAATGCTTGAGCGATTACAGTTAGACGATGACAATGATGACAACGATGGAGACAAGGATGGGGGAGAAGAGGTGCAAATTGACAATATTGATAGTGATGACGACAACTATGATCCAGCTACTGCCGATCGTGAAGAATATTTCTAATTCATGTAATACTATATCATTATTATAATAATAATTATTATTACTATGTTCTATTTATTTTGCATCTCTTTATAAGTACTTTGTAATATAACTGTGCTAATTGGTTTACTCTATGATATTGCAGGCACTCGACAAAATGCCAGGCGGAAGGCAGGGCCGTCGTGCGGTCGCCTCTCTCTACATGAGGGACCGGTGACCACCTCACACTGATAAGGAGCCTTTGCCGGAGCTGGCGACGAGGAGGTCGAGAACCGGCCGCACCGCGGCCGTCCGAGGACGCGCGTGGAGCCGACTCCCACCCCGCCGGTGGACGAGAACGACCAGGCGGTGGACCTCCAGACAGGAGGGGGTGACACCTCCTCTGACTCGTCGGACCACGAGGAGAGAGCTACCGCGACAGTAGGGGGTTCCACTTCCACTACTGCTTCTGGCTCTACCTCGTCCGGAGTCTACTTGCGCGGGCCCTCGAAGCTCCCGGCGTGGCCGATCCCACTACACCAGCGACCGTTGATTCGCCCCCAGGGCGACGAGTACGTTTCATTTCACTACTATTTCATATGACATGTTGACTCTTAATGACTAACAATTGTTCTTAATGACTTTTGCAGCAACTGGGAAGTTATGTCCGGGAAGGGTCGGCACATCAATGGCACGCTGGCCCTTCTGATTTGGCAGCACTACCTTGGGATGGTCACCTACGCTGGGGTGCCTTCGCCGCCCTGGACATAGGACCACTTTCACGCCGCTGAGGACAGCGAGCACCGCACCGTACTGGCACGGATCAAGGCCGAGGTCTGGGTGAGTCTATGTCACACTAAATTGGTCAATACTATGTATTCGCTCTAAAAATAATTAAACAATACATGATGTCTGCATGCAGGACTTCTACAGGTGTGACGCTGGGTTTGAGACCCAGGCAGCGCGCGTGCAGGACAAGGTGTGCAGGTCCCGACTCTCGGACCTGTACTACGAGATGCGGCTCCAGTGCATCATCAACTACAACGCCGACGTCCTTGGACAGATAGTGAGGAAGCGCGATGCCAGGAGCATGACGCTCACGAGGGAGCAGTACCTCTTGGTAAGTAGTACTTTCATGAATAACAGGTTGGATTCATTTCATCTTCTGACATATCAATAACTTGATGGCATGCAGCAATGTTCTGATTGGTGCGCCAGGTACCGCCTCTGCTGGGAGGCCATTGTGGACAGGTGGCTCTCGCCCGGGTGGGCGGAAAAGCACAAGATCCGTCGAGACTGCCGCCTGCAGATGGGTGGGGCGCCACACCACCAAGGCAACCAGAGCCTCCGCGCGTACGCCAGGACATAGGTAAACTTCTTTGTGCTTTCATCTTTTTTTATATATTCTAACACTCAGTTCTAACTACTTGTAATCGTCTTTGTGTTTCCCTCGCAGTCCCAGGCACACCAGGGCCAGGAATGTAATGAGTTCATGGCGTACGCCCTGGCACACAAGGGCAAGGCGACGGCCCTGGACGTCACCTACAACCCGGCGGATGGCCTCAAGGCGTACACCAACACGAGCGTCCATAGCAAGCTTAGTGAGTACACCTCGGCGGCTCGCCAGCGCCATGGTGAGGACTTCGATCCGGCCCACCAGCCCCTGGACACGGACCTCGTGATGAGGCTGGGAGGAGGGAAGCAGCACGGCCGATACTGGATGGCGGACAACACTGTCGACTCCTCCTCTGTTGCCAGCCTCGCCAATATTCGAGCAAGGAGCACGGATTCCTTCCTCCCCATACGCCCTCGGCAGCCGAGCTCACAGCAGCAGCTGGCAGAGCTCTAGGTTACTACTCACAAACTCGTCGTTCATTGCTTTTACACATGTACCTTTCCTTTGCATTGTTTAATCATTGCGGTTGGAATGTTGCAGGAGAACATGCGGAGGTTGCAGGCCCAGCAGACGGCACAGGCGGAGGCCCAACGGCAAGCGATGGAGGCCCAAGCGGAGGCCCATCGGCTGGAGATGGCGGCTGTACAACTACAGAGGGCGGCCGAGGAGCAGAGGATGCGGGGCATGTTCAGCTTCATGGCGAGCCTGCAGGCCTTGCCAGGTGTGGTCGTGCCTCCGTCGCTGCTCGCTTTAGTTGTGCCTCCTGCTCCTCCTGTTCTAGGGACTCCGGTTAGTATGTGAACCTATTGATTCCTTTACCTTTTGCGCCCGTCCTTCAGATACTCATGATTTCGCTTCTCCATTGTGCAGCCACAGTCGCCGGGTTCGGCCCCGACTCCAGACGGTGGCCCTTCTCCAACGTCCGGGTGGCCAACTGCCCCTCCTCCACAGTCCGAGAACAGGTGGCCAGGACCAGGATAGCAGTAGGTACCTCTCTTCATGTTCTTCGGACTTATTCAAAACCCAGACTTATGTTCGTGATGCACTAGAGACATATTTATATGTATGTGATGGATTATGAATTATATACGATGGATTATGGACGATATGTGTGTGTGATGCACGATGGATGGATGATATATGTGAATTTCGTGGATTATGGATGATTGGATGATGAATGTGATATATTATGTGCTGTGTGTGATGATGTATATGATATATATGTGATGTGTCTCTTTGTTTTGATGGAAAGAAAAAATTAAAAAAACAGTATTTCTGACCTCTTTGCCGAGTGTGGCACTCGGCAAAGAGGCCTTTGCCTTTGCCGAGTGCCACGGCTCTGACACTCGGCAAATCTGGAAAACCTGATAGCTAGTTTTCCAGATTTGCCGAGTGCCAAGGTCATGGCACTCGGCAAAGTATTTTTTAAAAAAAATAAAAAATTCTTTGCCGGGTGCCTCGCAGTAGCACTCGGCAAAGAGGTTTTTAAAAAACAGATGTAACATTTTTCTTTGCCGAGTGCAACAGCTAGGCACTCGGCAAAAAAAAATTTCAAAAAAAAATAAAAAAATCTTTGACGAGTGTCGCCTTTGTCGGCACTCGGCAAAGAAGCCGTCAAAGTTGACGGTTGGAACTTTTTTTCCGAGTGCTGACTTAGCACTTGGCTAAGGCTTTGCCGAGTGCCCGATATTTGGCACTCGGCAAAGAAACCTTTGCTGACAGGTTCTTTGTCGAGTGCCCTTTGCCGAGTGCGGCACTCGGCAAAGCCTTTGCCGAGTGCAATAATGTCTTTGCCGAGCGCCCCAGGCACTCGGCAAAGAACCCGCATCCTAGTGTGTGTGTGTGTTGCTTTCAGTATCAAAGAATCACAAAGAAGTCCACTAGATGCAAATAAATAATCAGAACATGTTGGGATAACAATACCAATTAACTCAGATTTCAATACAATATAGAATCAGCCTAAAATTCTAACCTATTCATGAAGGAAAACATATGTATCACATATATATGATTTCAAGGTATAGGCACCAAGAATCACATGGACCAAAATGATACCAAACCAATTTACATGGACCAAAATGATACCAAACCAATTTCAACATAAAACCCCCCTCCAAATAAATGTAAAAACCATGAGACCAAGCCAACCAAATCTCTTTCTGCTATTAACTTGTGGGTTTACAAAAAACTCATATATCTAGCGAACACTAAGCTTGTACATATACATCAATACTCAAAATTTGACACATCAACAACATAATGTAGGAACCAAGTTTAGAACTAAAACTTCACAATTTGGAAAATTAATCCTTCATGCGCTCTTGCTTGGTCGTCTCCTATTCAATCAACTATCTCCATTTTGCCTTCTCTCATCGTGGTTCTCTATTTTTGTAGTCTTCTTGAACAACATATCCTTAGAAGGCTCTTCCTTATCATGTGAGGCTCTGGTTAGAAATGTGCAATGTGCCCTCGAGGTTAATACACATGATGTGAGACATCTCTGACATGTGGGCATACAAAGGTCCTATTTGGCACATCTTCACTTCATTGGTAAATCCAATTTTTGGCTTTATTTTCATAACTAGCTCTAACAGTGGAACCGAAGCTGACTTCATAAACAGTTTGGCAAAACAGTTTCTCAAGATAAACAAAAGCATAAAATGACCACAATAGCCTTTTTTTCTTTATTTTTATCCTCTCCTATTTCTTTTTCTTCCTTACTAAAGGTTTTTGGAGTTTAGAGTTTTGGGTTTAGTATTTTAACAATTTAAATATATTAGTAGTTTACTAACCTGTTTACATTATCAAAATGCTAATCTATTTACACCTCGTCTTTCCTGCTCGGCCCATCACGCACCCCCTCGTCATCCCCCAATCGATGTGCCCCGGCAGCCCATTCCCCTATATGATGACCGTGCCCTGGTGGTCTATATGTCCCCATTGGTCGTGTCCCGGCAGCTCGTGCCCCTCGACGCTCACATCCTCATATCCAAAGCAATTGGATCTGCGTCGAGGCTGCCACGACCTTCGTGCACAAGACCTCCGCCAGCTTGACCCGCTCTTTGAGTGGCCATCCCACAATCTAGGTCCATGAGTGCACAAGTATCATCAACCTCAATAGATCCGGTGCATCATATGAGCGACGAGATTCTCTTCTCAACACTCTCAAGCATCGCACTCCACCTGATCGTGTCTCCGCCGACCGCTAGTCTCTCCACATGCACAGAGAAGGTGCATTTTGGGATGGGCCAATGAACATAGAGATTGGAGCCATGTGAAGCTAGTTTTTTTTGCTCCATCTCCTTGATGCAGCTCCAAACTCCATGATTTGAGGAGCTCGTGCTTGGAGCTGTTTCCGAAAAAATGTTTGACGAAAAATAGTTCCAAATAGCTCCTAGAGCTACTGGTGCATGGATATGTATACCAAAGGAAGCCTTATTTCGAGCTAATACTCTTCTAAAAATCCACATCACAAGAAGGATTTACCAACAAAATTAAAAATATATTATCTTTATATTTGGTAAAAAAAGAAAGAAAGCCTCTACTTCACTCTGAAGACCTAGAATGGAGGCAAAAGAAAAACAAATTTATGCACACACTACTTCCATAATGAAAACTTAATCCAAAATACCCCATGAAATACTGATCTATTTATACCTTTATACCCAATTACAAATGAACATGTTTTTGCTGTTACGAAAATTAACTAAATGAGAAATAGTCGTCCCATGCATGCTTCAAACATGTAGCATTACGAAAAGTAAATCATATTTATATATCGATATCCAATAATCTTGCAACATAGCTATGCACGCAATTCACATGATCAAAGTTGCATGTCTTCAAACATGTAGCTCAAGATTACGACATTAATTAGGAAGGAGAAAAGAGAAAGTAAAATGTGCTCTTAAGAGCACATGCTCCTAATGCATGTGCCCATGGATCTGCATTGAGATAGATGTGTGTGTGCACACATGTCAATACAGATGCAGATTCAAAGGCACGTACAATGGGAGCATATGCTCTTGAGAGTAAAAAAACTATGTTCGAGGAGAAAATGAAAGACAACCACAAAGTTGATGGAATGTCAAGTCTCGACTTAAAAAAAAGTCATTCAGTTGGAATAGAAAAAAAGGCACAAGCTCATGGGATCAGAGTCTATATAAAATAGGGCACAGTGAAAGTATAGTATAGAGCATACGAAATGTAAATGCCATTATGATAGTCCATATTTAAACTGTGCTATCTCCATCCCAGTGACATCCTAGCTTTTCCTAAGTCATCTTATATTTGATCAACTTTATAGAGAATATTATTAACACTTATAGCACTAAATAGATATATATACATATACTATGAAATTATTAACTAATCTGA
This sequence comes from Eremochloa ophiuroides, assembly GCA_038502445.1. Classification (NCBI taxonomy): domain Eukaryota; kingdom Viridiplantae; phylum Streptophyta; class Magnoliopsida; order Poales; family Poaceae; genus Eremochloa; species Eremochloa ophiuroides. The sequence goes on along the minus strand of JAHLJS010000004.1, from coordinate 3,351,225 downwards.
TGCTGTTTATTTAGTATCATAATAATTACTAGCTAGCCTTCATATAAACTTAGTCAAATTTATGATTACGCTAAAGCCAGAATGACATTGTAGATTATCTGTTATGGAGTATACATCATAGTGATACAATATAATAAACAGTTGGTTGGTAAGATAAAGTACATATTTTGAATTCATGAGAAAGTTGGGATGGTGTGATAATAATACATGCAGCAAGAACTACCGGGTCCTATAGTACACCAATGATCCTCCTTAGTTTTTTCTATGTGCCTTTCTTATATGTAACATGAGTAAGACTCTGTTTTCCTCTTCTTATATGATATAGCAATGCTCCTGCTAATTTTTCAAAAAAAAAAAGTTACATGCAGCGTGGCCGATCCTTCAAATCAATCAAGAGGTAAAAGTTTTGTGTACTTAAAAATGCTCCACATATAAAGAGGCATGCAAGCTCGACTTGTGCAAGTTGTCCTCTTGTGTTCACGCGTGCATAATCATGCATGCTGTATGCTCTACTGGAATCTAATCTCAAAGGTAGGTGCGTACATAGTGTCTTGGCTTGTGCTCCCTTCTTCTATGAACAGCACATATTCTTGGACCGGCCGACAATTAGGGCTGGATAACGAGCCAGCTCGGCTCATTTTGGCTCGGCTCGTTCTGGCTCGTTAGTATAACGAGCCAGCTCGGCTCCGCTCGTTATACTAACGAGCCAGAAGACTTGCTCGGCTCGGCTCGTTAGTGAGCTCGAGCTGGCTCGTTTAGCTCGCGAGCCAAACATAAAAAAATAAAAAAAATACTCTTTCCGTCCCAAAATAGATATCGTTATAGGATGCGTGCTGGTAAAATTTTTTCAACTTTAACTGAATTTGTAGAAAATGCGTGAAACATTTATATCTTAAAATAAATATATTATCAAAATATATTCAACGATCTATCTAATAATACTAATATATATTAGAGATATTAATATTTTTGTATATATATTTGGTCAAAGGCTAAAAGTCTTTGACTTCTCGAGAAGTGAGACTAAATCTATTTTAGGACGGAGGGAGGATATGTATTTATTGGAATTTTAATAATAACAATAATTCAAAAGAAAACCATAATCAAATGAAAAAATAATATATACTATATATAAAGTATAATAATATACTATTAAAATATGTCAGTTTGTTAGCTATAGTATGTATATATAACAAAAGCACGTTACTTTAATTTCTTGTGAATTGACTGGCTCGTACGAGCTAACGAGCAGCTCGCGAGCCAACTCGAGCTGGCTCGTTATAAAACGAGCTGGCTCATTATAAAACGAGTCGAGCTCGAGCCGAGCCATTAACGAGCGAGTCGAGCGAGCTAGCGAGCTACGAGTTTTTCATCCAGCCTTATCGACAATCAAAATATCAAATCATGATATGCTGGCCCAATTAATCCTTCACTTGCTGTCGATCTCAATAGATTCGCACCACCTGCAAAACCTAGTCTAATACTATATAGATATGCAGTAACCAATTTTGACTTGATTAATCGTCCTGCACATGCTGCCAAGAATTATTGGTGCGTGTACTCCTGAACTGTTAACATTAACGAATTTTAGAAATACTTTAAGGGCTTGTATGGTTGCACTCCAGGCCTCTGAAACACCCAAATTAACAAGGGGTTGGGAGGAAGGATTGAGGTGGAAAATATATGAGACTGCTCCAATCCGTCTCAAAATTTTCACCTCATGCCTTGTTTGAATGCATATGTATCTACCGATCAATCCATATGTGTTAGAGTGGATTTTTGAGTGAAACTTAGTTTAATTTTCACTGCAATCCACTTCAACACATGTGGGTTGAGATAAATTGATGGATATCCAAAAACAAGCCCTCAATCTCTGATGGTTAGTAATATCAGCTATGAGCAAGATAATTTGTCTATTTTGTGTGGATATCTCTTGCTGAACTTATTTTTGACAGTATATAGTCAAGAATATTGGCAAGATGGACACGGGTGGCAAGCAGGACTTATTACATAACCATGGGAGATAAGTCCTGTATCTTGCTCCAGGACAGCATCAAGCAGTGTAATATTCCCAAACATGGGTGATTGAAACTAATAGAAGAGAGCATTTGCAACATACTTTTTGATCCGAGACTGATGATCTGCACGAACCCTAGCTATATACACACGCATAGCTATCTAGGGTTTGCGTGTATGCATGCATGGTTTCAGGGCTGTGGACACAGGTTGGCATTTACACCTATAGGATGTCCTTGTAGGGAATTCATTCTTGCCATGCATGTCGGTAATTTAAGGCATGTGCCGCTGTTTACTACAGCTACTAGTGCGTCATAGCACACAATTAACGACACCTGTATGTGCGTAGTAGAATAGTATTAGTAGAGACTAGAGAGTGTCCTTGTTGGTTTTCTTTTGGAGGAGGTTAGAACATCTCCTTAATCTTCGTTGTACCAGCATGCATATCAGTCAAGGGATGCCCGTGACTTGTACGGTCTCCTCTCTCTCTCTCTCTCTCTCTCTCTCTCTCTCTCTCTCTCTCTCTCTCTCTCGTCTTTTGGTGTAGGATATGGCGGATACAAATATATTCTCAAACATGTAGGATATGACGGAAATATACGAATACATGTAGGATTCGGTGTCGGATACAAATGGTTTATAATGTGTTGAATATCCGTATCCATCCCATATACAAATAAGAAATCTAACTTTGGATGTTCAGATTTGGGTATGTTGTGAATATTAGATGTTCGGATTCATATATGAATTATCCATTAAGTATTTGATTTCCTTTCAGACACACGGATATATAAATAGATATCTGTCCCGTTGTCACCCCTAGAGAAGAACATGTACTCATAGTTCTGCCACTAGTTCTTGGATCTTCTTTTTACCCCCCTCCCCCCTAATTTCTTTTTCCAATTGTTGTATCAGTATATATAGTTCTCAGATTACAAAGTGAAAAGCATAGTCCAAATCATGCGAATTAAATGGACTACACATAAACTTAGGAATATGTTATCACTAGTAGAGAAACGGCTTTTGATCCACATCAAGTTTTGGCTTTAGTCTCGGCATTTGTTTTGTGTTCGTGGCTAAAGATTCTTTAGTCCTAGTTTAGTAACATCAACTAGGACTAAAGGTTCAACATTAGTCCCGGTTCGTAACACCAACCCAAACTAAAGGTGACCCTTTAGTCCTCCTTTACACTAATCGGGACTAAAGGACCATCTACAGATTAGTTTAAAAGAAAAATGTGTGTATGAGGTCTTGGATTCGAATCTCATAGGACGCATTATTTCTTTTTTAGTCCGAGGGCCTTTAGTCCCGGTTATGCAACCGGGACTAAAGGGCACCCCCTTTAGTCTCAGATTCCTAGGGATAACTGGGACTAGAAGCCGTTTGCGTACTAATGTGTGTGTGGGGGGGGTGTCTATATATATATAATGACATCTTCTTGAACTCTATATATATGTCCATGTACATAGATGAATTTGAAATTGGCACTTTTAAGCATAACATGGATCTAAATCTAAGACTACTAGACACTTCTATTAGAATTTTGAGGATTCCCTTCATCACTTGAAGCTTCTTGAAAGAACCTACTGTTAACATCTTTTCAATAAGAAGCTTATCCTTCCTACTGTAAACAGAGACACTCACAAACAAATACAAATGCATGCATATATGAACACATTTAAGAAACTATTCTAGTAGATCCTGAGATTGATGAAGATCACTACAGGCGTCTTGTGAGTTATACACTGTCAATGGGTATGTTGGCAACCACTAAAATGAATAATAGTAACAAAAAAATGCAAGCACCAGTGGTAGCACATATATTATTTCATGCAAGATTCATTGACTTCATCTTTGATGCAATAATAGTATTGAATTTTGGGCTATTATGTTTCAATAATAGTATATAACCACCGGAAAAAACTTATTTACCTAATGTAGTGGGAAACTTGCTCAGTCTCAACAATAATGCCCTGATATGGTAGCTGTACCTTTCATACCTTTCCAACATGGAACTCCAATATGTTACAAATTATGAAGGCTACATGTATGCATTCATTTCAAGTAACAAATGTTTACACTACACAGGATTTCGGCTAGTTTTCATCTATCTAAAAGTTGTAGAAACAAAAAAAATGCAAATTCTTTCCAACAAATAACATTGTTGATCGAGCAAGTGGCATACCAATCACTAGCTAGATCGAAGACATTAATGGATGATAAATTCTTGTTCCTCCTTCCACATGATGCACCTTTCAATTGAATTCGTCAAACGGGCTCCATACGGCAAGAATAGTCACCACTCGGTTACGATATGCTAGGAAACACGTATGCGACAAAATATATGGGTGGCATAGATTTTTCTAGATTCTTTGGAGGAGAAAAAAGTTTGCAACCTTGGGAATTTAATTAGTTTTCTTTTGACAAACCATAAATGTGTATGAAATGTTCAATGTATGTGTTATTATTTTGACTAATCGAATACGATGTCATAGTAATCTTTATTTACTTGAGATTGATCGATGTGACCTAGCAATTGGGCCCTACATTGTATGGATAATAAAGATAGCCATTATTGTTGGTATGTGTACACATTGGATTAATTAATAAAAGCAGCCATTTGCCGACATATACGTGATGTACTAACACAAATGGATAAATTTTGCTCCGGATATATACTTTGTACATGTATAAAAAGTGCAACTACTACTTCCATTCCAAAAATATAAGGGATTCTAGCTATATGCACCTGGACAAGTTCAGATGTTATACTAGAACACTTGATAACTGCAGCTTAATTAATTACGTGGAAGGAAAATGTGCAGTCATGGCCATTTTCCCCATTTGATGTGTACAAGTATCAAACTATACTAGGTAGGTTTGTGCACGCCTAACTTTGTTTTTCTTGCCAAATCTTCCGTTTTCACCAACACCTTCAGAGGAGCATATATGTATATCAGCGAGTGTTACGTTAGGTATACTGCAAAAACCAAAAAGATGTGTACTGCGTTTTTTAATTTAATCATTACATGCTGGTAAAATGAGGAAAGAACAACTGAAATATTTGTAGATATATCATATAGACAGCTGATATATAGTAGGTTGGGTAATGCAATGCAACTAAAGCGCAGCCGCATGCATGGCATAAAGAAGCCATACATCAGAGGTCGTCCATAGATCGGAGGTGTACTACACATATGTACACATCAGAGGCAGCGTCAATCTGTGGGCGCGGCTGGCCGGCCGATCAGTCGGTGGGGGCAATTTAGTGAGTTCGGTGACTAGGTCCCACATGCAAGCACGCAGGAGGGAGACGCTTGCATTTGCTTTTAATGTGGCACCGCATGCATGCTGCGTGGAAGAAGGAAGGGATGCCCTAGCACTGAGGAAGAGTTTTCTATTGGTCAACCCTTTGCCTTTGATAGAGATGGTTTTAATGCTGTCATCGCATGCTTTGCTGCGCATCATCGTCTCTCGTTGCCATGTCTTTTTTTTTTTCTCTTCGTCATTCAGTTACCGATCCTACTCCCCGGCCGCTGGCCGGCCGCTGTCCGCTGAAGAAGATCGATTGACGAAATCTTGCATATAATATAATCAGAGTCTTAGTTAGACCCAGTCTAATCTATAAATTTTGCTAGAAGTTTGTAATGTTTGGTATTCACACGTACCCACAAATGAATGGAGGCAATGCATGTCTACCTGCACGCATGCGTGCGAACTAGGCTGCAGATTCCATTGGACTGCATGCATGCTCTATATATGTCTGATTATTACACTAATCAGAGCCTCTGATTTCCTCAGTGCCGAGAAACACATAGCACAGCCCAAGTACGCAGTATAGCCCAGCGAAGATGTTTGTTGTTAGCCTGTTGCCAGTCGTGGAAATAATCAGTACACACTAAGGGCATGTCAGGATTGCTTTGATCCATGTTTTTTTTTTTTTCAGCTCTGCCTCTCAACCCACTAGTCAAACAGGATAGCTCTACAAACTCTGCTTTAAGAAAAAAAAAAAGTTAGAGACCAACTCTATGTTTTTTTGTTGGAGCTCCTCAAGACACCACACATAAAGCATTTTTTTTAGAGGCGGCTAGGATCGGTTTGTAGAAACAATGGTTGCTCCACCCGCTCTAGGTGACTATCCAACCCACCCCTAAAATTAGATTAGTAGAAGTAGGTCGAAACCCAATTGCCTCTACAAATCGATTTCTAGAGGTGGGCTAAAATCTAACTGCCTCAAGAAAATGTTTTACATAATCTTTTCTGATCTGACCAAAAGAAAATTTTAACCATGGAGAAGCCCACTAGGCACCCTAGAGTTACGCAAATTTCGTGCGCATGCAGTTGCCGTGGGGATAAATTAACTCACAACTTCAGGCCACACTTGTGTTCCTCCCATACCAATCCACCCAAAGACACTTGTGACCAATAGTCTAATACAAAATATTTGAGATCCTAAATAAATTCGAATAAAAAATCGTTTGAAATTAAAAAGTTTTGACATCGCCGAGTCCTAATTTGGTTTATGTTGTTTCTCCTTTAAAGGTTATTTGAAAAAAAAATGAATTTCAAAATCTAAAAGAGTAAAACAAAATTTTAGGTCTTAAATGATTTCAAATAAAAAAGTCATCAACTACAAAGTTCCTAATCTTTTTTAGATATATACCTTCGATATAAAATTTGTGTTCATATGACTTGATTTGAAAAGGATATAAATGTTATAGTGCTGCACGTTTTCTTAGAGGTGGAGCAAATCGTCAACCGCTTGTATTAACACCTCCATTTTTAGAGGTGGTTGGAAAATCTAGCCATCGCTAGAATGCCACTTAGTAGCAGTTGGGCTTTCAACCGTCTCTAAAATAGAAGGCATTTCTAGAGATGTCTAGGATTTCTAGCTACCCTCAAAAATCAATTTCTAAACACGAGCTAACTTAGAAAACATTTTTAGATATGGCATATCTAAATTAAAAGGGGTGAGCCTCTAAAATTGATTTATGTAGATGCGAGAGAGTACTCCAAAAACTTGACTTTCTAAAATTCTCAAGGAGTTGTGAGAAAATTACCCACCATGTCACTGGTTACACACATACCGACTTATTACTTTTTTCCTTCCCGCACCATAGCTCTTCTTGCACACTTTATTTTTCTCATGTTCGCAAGTGTCGCCGCCCCAGCTCCCAAAACCCTAGTGCCAACACCAACAAGAATGGAGTGATCCGGTGATCTTCCAATGGGCCGACCCCATTTTTCCCTCTCTAAATGCTCCTCTTTCATGGCTCCTCGATCATGTTGCCCCAACGAGCACCAACTACACCATTGAGAGGTGTTCTTATGTAGGGTACGTGGCTCATCATCTAATACTTCATTTGTTATACAGATGCAAACCTTTTTCACTGATTCAAGGTTCCTTTACTTCCTTGTGTTTTCATGTAATGACTATCTCACAATTCCACTGATTAACAGAATGAACTCTTCTACAAAATCATGTGTTCTTATGTCATCAAATCAATCAATTAGCTAGCCATAGAGAAACCATACATGTAAGAGACATGCATGCCTTTACATTGGCTAGCCGCACTTGGATTCGAAAATTACATTAAATTGTAGCAGTTGATGCTAAGCAAGGGATGCTAGAAAGGTTTAAGGATTACCACTCCTCGGTTCAACAATGGAAAGAAACTTCTTGGAAAAATCAATAGTTTGTTATCACTAATAAGAAAGATCATTTTTTAAAAATATGTGTTTTGGCCTTTTTGACCAAACTATTTACAATTATAATATTTATTTCACAAATTTGGATATATTCAAAGACAATAAACACTCAAACATACTTACAAACATCAAAATATGCACCAAACAACATCCATGGGAATATTAGACCTTTCCTGGAAAAATGTTTCATTTTTGGTGCTAGAGCTAGACTCCATGGCAAACAGGTCTGCAAAATGGAACTGCTCTATTGTGGAGCGGGTGGAGGCATGGAGCAGAGCAGAGTCAAACAAGCACTTTTATGAGCGCTCAAAAGAGGGCTTTAGCTCCATCTCTTGTCAGAGATGCACCAATGAGTAGGATGGATCCGGGGTTAATTCTTTAAAGGATGGACGGAGCCTTTATTTGTGACTTCACTCTCTCCACCAAGTTGTCACGCAAGAAAAGACTCGGTGCCCTCCTCTCTGTCTTGAGCAAGCCACGCACCTCACTCGACTCGCCAGGAGCCAGGAGGCTGGACCGGTGTGGTACCCGGCGGGCGGGTGCCTTGGCTAGGGAAAGCTCAAGTATTAAGGTCTTAATTCTTGTGCCATACTATTCTTTCAAATAACGCCCTAGTATTAAGGTGTGCTAAATTCTAGTCCAAGCTTGTCTCTTTTATAGACCTAAGCCTATATCCTTCCACACCAATTTGTGAACTCTATTCTCTATGTCCTGATACATGTTAGCTAGTAAATTTTCCATTATGAGTGGGTTCAATTGGCTTTGGTAGCACTCATAGCCTGAAAGACCTAGTTTGATTTGGTAATTGACCGACAACATTAGTAGTCTAATGGTTTCATTTGTGCGATGAAAAGTTAGTTTAATGGTTTCATTTGGAAGATGAAAAGTTGGTCTAGTCCACAAGCCTATGTTGAGCAACATGAAGGCAATGGTGTAAATGGCAAGGAGATAAGATGCTCGAAAAGAGAAATATGGGAAGAGATGAATGATCCAGCTTTGCATATGTACTGGATTGGATTGAGTGGCATGGTGAGGGGCAAATGAAAACCTTTGTAAAATGTTTTTAAAAAATCAGCAATTTTTTTCCCAACCAGACAAACAGCTTGGTGGCTATTTGAATTGTAGCCCAAAGCAGGCCGGCGTGCACGGTCACGAATGGCCGAGAATGTCACCCTGGTAGTAGTAGGCCCAAACGGATGCACGGAAGTTTCAAAAAGACCCAAAAAAAAAATGCATGCATGGACGCGTCGAAGTTAAAGCGCGCGGTGGTTGGGTGCCTGTGCGGTGCTCCCAATGTGCCAATCATATCAAGTGCGGCGGTGGTCCAGTTGGTGCTTGCAGCAGGCCTTGCCGATGATTGACTCCGATACATACACTGCCTGCACTGCACAGTGCACGTATACTTTACTTGTATACGGTATTTCCTCAAAAAAAAATATACGGTCCTATCTATCTGCAGATAGCTGAAGATTTTCTCTCTTTTTCTTTTCAGAGGAAAGCAGCTAGCTGAAGCTGAAGCGCTATGGAAGTTTAGCCTACCGGCCCTACGGGCCTTGGTCCAAAACCGCGAGAAGCTCATAGTTACAGTTACAGCCCATAATATCTCTATCGGCCTGGTCTGGGCCGCCCCGCCCCGCCCGCCAACTGCTTTCCTTCCTGGACTTCACTTTGGTAAGACCTACCCAAATCAGTCAGCAGCCCAGCCCAGGTCGTCGCTCGCCAGGCAGGCACTTTGCGTACGAGAGTGCTGCTACTAGGGTAATAGCACATCTTTTGCTAAAAAAAAGAAAAAGAAAAAAAAGCCTCTCATCTCGAAGCGAGCACAAGCGTCCAAATGAAGCCATACCCTCCCTTTTTTTCCCGCGTCGCAATCGCAAGCTCAAGCAACCATGCATGCCAAACTGTAGACGTACGATCAGGAGTCAACGCAAGCGATCGTGAGCTTCGATGTGAACTAGTCATCTAGGAGCATAATCTAGCTCTGCAACTGCATTCCCTTTCTCGTCTTCGTCTGATCCTGCTTGCTTGCTATTGCTAAGTGAGATCGATCGAGCTTCGAGCACCAGCTAGCCAGCACGCACCGATCGAGAAGGCAACGATGATGGACGACGACGACCTCCACGACCACAGCAACGGCAAGAACAAGCCGCCGAGCTCGAGGTGGCGGCGCTGCTACTGCGGCTGCAGCGGCACCACGGCGGCCACGCTGCTCATGTTCCTGCTCACAAACACCATCTCCGTCGCCGTCGTCTCCTCGGGCGCCGGGCCCTCCCTCCTCCGCCGCTACGGCGGCGGCTACAAGCCCGCCGCCACCATCGTCCGCCTCTGGGACAGCTCCACGGCGCTCCACGCGGACCTCAACGCCACGCAGGCCGCGCTCGCCGCCGGCCGCGCCGACCTCGCCGACCTCCACGCCCGCGTCCGCACCGCCAACGAGCTCCTCCACACGCTCCTCCGCGCCATGGAGGACCACCACGGCCGGGACCGACTTCCTCCCACCACCACCGAAGGCGGATGGAAGCGCGAGCCCGCCGGCGAGCTCAGGCTGGCCGCCGTCGGCCCGCATCGTCGCAAGGTGGCCGAGGCCGCCGGCGCGGGGGAGGAGGCCGCCGTGTTCCCGGTGCTGGGACACGCGTGCGTCCGCGTGCAGGACGACCTGGAGCGGTACATGGCCTACGTGCCCGGCGGCGAGTGCCCGTCCGACGAGCCGCTGGCGCACAGGCTCATGCTCAGCGGCTGCGAGCCGCTGCCGCGCCGCCGGTGCCGGCCGCCGTCGCCCAAGGGGTTCCCGCAGCCGACGCCGCTGCCCCGGAGCCTCTGGACCACGCCGCCGGACACCACCGTCGTGTGGGACGCCTACGCCTGCAAGAACTACTCGTGCCTCGCGGCCGCCGCCGCCGGCGGCATCAGCGGCTGCGGCGGCGGCGACGGCGGATCATGCTTCGACCTGCGGCGGCGCGGGCGCGGGCGGGCCGGCGACCGATGGGCGCGCGACGACGGCGCGCTGTCCTACTCCATCGACGTCGTGCTCCGGTTCCGGCCCAACGGCACGGTGCGCATCGGCCTGGACCTCGGCGGCGGCTCCCCGTCCGGCACGTTCGCGGCGCGGATGATGGAGCGCGCGGGCGCCACCGTGCTCACCGCCGCCGTCAACTCCGGCGCGCCGTTCGGCAGCTTCGTCGCGTCGCGCGGGCTGGTGCCGCTGCACGTCACCGCCGCGCACCGCCTGCCCCTGTTCGACGGCACCATCGACATCGTGCACGCCGGGCACGACCTCGGCGGCGGCGGCGGCGTGATGCTGGAGTTCGCGCTGTTCGACGTGTACAGGGTGCTCAGGCCGGGGGGCTTGTTCTGGCTGGACCACTTCGTCTGCGCCGCCGCGCAGCTGAACTCGACGTTCGCGCCCATGCTGGATCGCGTCGGGTTCAGGAAGCTGCGGTGGAACACCGGCCGGGGAAAGGAGAAGGGCCAGTGGTGCGTGTCGGCGCTGTTGGAGAAGCCCATGGCATGAGAACATTGTGCGTGTGTGTTTTTTTTACAGGGAAGTCGTGGCTGTAATAACCTAATAAACTAGACTTTTGCTATTTATCTGCTTATAACCGATTCTTTTGGTACAATAAAGGGATCTGCTAAACTTCGGGTGTCTGAATTTTAGTTTTTTTTCAGGCGACGGTTATTACACATATTTTATATTAAAATTGCAGGTTTCGTTCATTGCAATTTTTGTAGGCACAATCTGTAATTTTAGGTACCAATAATAAAAAAACTCGTTAGACAAAACTATATACCCAACAAAATCTTATCTGTGTTGACACAAAGACAATTAATAATTTACAATTACTTCTACAGAAAGACAAGGACAAAAATTTAATATGTCATCATGACACACAGAAACAAATAATAAATCACAAAAGTACTAGCTGGTGGTATAAGAATGTCGCCTAAAATCATCTAAAATTCCAAGCACCTGAGAAAAATAGGAAAAGTGTACAATAAATCATGTCTTCTCCGGTCTGGGCCGGTCACCATCGTACTAGGCCGTGTCGCCCTCTTGGGCCTTGCTGCTGTAGCCGGACAAGGCGGCGTTGTCGCTGGCCCTTGGCTGTTGTGTTGCCGGGGTCGCAAGGGAAGCACCAGATTCCACCATAAATGCACGTGCTGGTGCACCCAAGACAAGACCGTGCGATGCCGATAACCTCTATATAGCAGAAGTCTTGGCCTCGTCGCTGCCGGCAACCCTGCCGCCGCCATTGCTCGCCGCCGGCACGATTGCCAGATCTGCAAAGGAGAAGGCCCTTGCCGCCGGCCACGCCGCCAATCCAGGCCAGTACGTCGCTCGCTGCACCATCTAGCAGCAGCCACTAGACACTGGCCCCAACTCCTCTGCCACCACCTGAGAACTCGAGGTGAGGCCCTACGTCTCCTTGTAAGATCTTGTTTACTCCCTCCTTCAAATTCCAAATTTTCCGTCACATATGCACGAAGTATTAAATGTAGACGAATCTTTTGTATGTTTACACAGTTTGAGTGTAAATCAGGAGACGAATCTTTTAAGCCTACTTAAACCATGATTGGACACTTATTGTAAAAGTTAGCATGCGTGCTACAGTGTTTTTTTTTTAAGTTTTCGCATCTAAACACCCCTAAGTATCCATTCCTAGCTGCTAGCTAGCCCTCTCTCTCCTCTATGGAAATAGATGAATTTTTAGTTTTTCTTTTTCACAAGATCCGTTACCAGCTTTCGTTGGTGTAAGTAAGAGAGTATATTACTACATCATGGTCTGCGCAAGATGCGCCCTCAATTTTGCACTTTCATCAGCAAATGCTGAGATCGTGCCACTTTTGCACTTACATGCATCAACCTATTTACATGGCATGTGTAAACGACGAAATTTTAGTTTCAATCTCTACTCTCTACCTAATGTTAAAATGTTAAAGAGCAGTTTCTTAAAACCGCCTTTTTGTCCTTTCACGGAGGGGACTCTTTTTCGTGTTTCCGTTTCCATTTCTTGATTCTTTGGATTTCTTTTTCTTTTCTCTGTTTCCATTTCTTTATGTACGCCCAGAAGTTTTTATTTTTCACCCTTTTTTCCTGGTTTTCTTGTTTTTCCGTCTGCCTGGAAAATCTTTTCTTTTTGTTTTCTGCTCTGATTTTTTTCCTCATCTATCTATTCGGCATCTGAGCCTTTTGTTTTTATACAGGCAAATGTGTCCATATGTTGCAACCCAATTCAATACTAAATCCGTTCCAATTTATAAGTTGTTTGACTTTTTTGTCCCAAGTTTGACCCGCTCGTCTTATTTAAAATTTTGTGTAAAATATCATTTCTTTTGTTATGGCTTGCTTTATTAATAAAAGTTCTTCAAGAATGATTTAAATTTAACTCTTTTTGCGCAAATATTTTGAATAAGACGAGTGGTCAAAGTTAGGGTTGAAAAAGTCAAACAACTTATAAATTGAACGGAGGGAGTATATTTTATTATCAGATTTTGTATTATTGATTGATGGACACGTGTTGTTATAATACGTGTTCTGAATTTGTTTCTATAAATAAATTTTTAAAACAAAGAATAAAAGCAATAATCTTGGGCCTTTCAAGTTTACCCGTTCGTATAAATTTCAAAAACAAAGAATAAAAGCAATAATCATGGGCTTTTGAACCCTTTTCTTATATATCTCTATCTCTACTAGATATTAAAGAGTGAAGCATTTCTTTCAACCTGTTTTTCTTATATATCTCTATCTCTACTAGATATTAAAGAGTGAAGCATTTCTTTCAACCTGTTTTTTATTTCTAAAATATTTGTACGTGACCCTCTATATCCAGTATATGACCTAAATTCATGACCCTATGCTCATACGAGTTAGACCAATTCATGTACAAGAGTTGGATTCCAAGATATGTTGGATTTTGTGCAACACACTAGCTAGTCAACTTAAAATACACGGGATACGATATGCTATATTAAACTTTCCATACCCTTAAAGGCCTTAATCCCCATTGTTATAGGAAGTTTCCATTGTAGTTGACCAGTTGGAGATGCTATGATTCTGTAATCTGTATTTTAGTCCTAAATTTTAAGTCAAATAAGAGTATCATGCTTGATTAATACATTAAAAATTCACACTAAAACGTTCATTTATATCAAAGAAATCAATAAGTAATATTTAGTTCATTCTCAAAGAGTGGTACGTAGAAAGTTAATGTAACCTAGGGATGGTACATAGAAAGTTAATGTACTACATAGAAGTTCTACACGCAAGGTATTTTCAAACTGAAATTACTAGTATGTTAAGAGATTATTCTAGGATGAAAATTTTCAGAAAAAATAAGTACCGTTAACGATATCCCCAAATCAATTTTGTCTCGGAAGGGTTTCTCATTCCTACTGGTTTTTGCAACTTTGCTACCATTTTTCAGTTTTCAGACCATATGTTTTCTTTTTTCTTTGGCATTTTCATTTGCTGATGGGTTTTCTGTTTAGATGGTAACCACATTTCTAGCGGCATATTCTTGTACCTGAGTCCACCAAAATTTCCATATACCTTGTTAATGCTACTTTGCACTAACCATCTTACATTCGTAATCGAACTATCTGACATCATACTATCTAACATCCATATCCGCTAAAACATGTAAAATAGACAAGGCATCCGTATTCGTATCCGTTTCTAATGTGATACTAAATGGACGTGTCCGAATTCATTTTTTTATATTTTCTCTATCCGATTCTAGATTATTTTCATCAAAAATATGGAATATCTGGCATTTATTCGTATCCACGAAGAATAAGGTGTAATAAATCTATTTAAATGTTTTCTCCCCATGGCTAGTAACTATTTATAATATTACTAATGATGCATTGAAACTATTTAATTGTGCATCTATAAATAACTTTCAGTATTAATTTTGTATCATTATTACATAAAAACTTAATCAATTTTAGTATTTTCTAATGTAGTTTAAACCTGATGTATTTGTTGTTGTAAACAATTTTGAAACTTTAATTTATTTATTTACTGATGTAAAGTAATTTATATAATTTACAATTTCGTGATAAATATTTTATAAATAATGATTAACTAAGTGATATATTTAATTATTAAAAACTTGTTGATAACTATATTATGTTTTAGACCTATCCTTGTTTATGTTATACACGCACATACTTTAATCTCCACTTGTGTAAAAATTTTGTAATTACAAAAACATTGATAAAGCAAAACGGCTGCTTGTTGGTACCATGCTTATCTGTATTTCTTCACCTGACCTAACATTTTATAATAGTATCCATTATAATTTAGTTCACTTCGATATTGGAGATCATTAAAAGTGTACTTTGATTTTTATTTCACTTGGTTATGTATGAACTTAGTACTGAAATTCTATTCATGTATGTTGAATTTAACAATATGCAACTTTGAGTTGAATTGAGGTAAATATCCGAATATAAATCTGGAGACAAGACATTCCTTTTTTATTTGTAATCGAAAATATCTGTGTCCTTATTCGAATTTGAATTAAAATATGATATCAGGATCCGATTTCATATGAATCCGTGCAAATAGGTTTATTTACATATTTTTTGCAGTTATGCAAGGAGGAAACCCTTTGCACTCCAATATTTGAGCCGATGAGGTTGCATGTTGTAGACGCCTTTGTGGGGGCGTCAATACAGGCGCCGCCCAAGGCCCGGCCAGGACTAGTGTCTGGCCTAATTACGTTAGCCGGATATAGAGTCCAGATTGGTTAGGATAGGAGAGGAGTATTTTTAGTAATTCTGTTATAATTACTATAGACTAGAGGTGCATCTATACTATAAAGAGGCACCTATAGATTGTAATCAGATTATCGAAGAAGAATAGAACTACCCAGAGCGGTGGGTTCATCTTCAACAGTGGCTGCGTGCGGTTCAGCCGGTGCCGCCGGCGATTCTCCCACCGTGCCATTGCCTCGCTACCCTATACGCTCTAATTCTCAATCTAGTCTTCTTCTCCAATCTCCTCTGCGCTCTCCACGGCGACCACGCCGTATCAATTTGGTATCGGAGACCGCATCGACAACCATGTCCGGCATTCAGTTCGATCCTGCGACCCTGGAGAAGAAGCTGGACGCGAATTTTGATCGCATCTTCGGCCAACTCACCACCATCACCAGTCGGTTGAACTCCCACGACGCCCGGCTCGCCCGCGTGGAGCAGGGCAAGCCTGACGCTGGCAAGGGCGCCGGAGGAGCTGCGGACCACGGTGGCGATGAGGACGCCCTTGGTGGCGGCCCTAAGGACGACGATGGGGGCACCATGGAGCCGCATCACGCCTGGTAGGCCTTCCGCGACCGCATGTTGCACGAGCGGGAGCGCTTCCTGGACGCGTCCAACCGCGACGGCCCGGGGCGCTTCGACCGCGAGTTCTACGCACGCAACAGGCGCAACTTCGGCGCAAGGGACCCGTGCGATTACGACAGGCGCGGCTACACCTTCCACGACGATGACCGCGGCTACGAGGACCGTGCCTGGCGCACATATGACAGCCACGGTTGGCGCATGTACGAGGATTGGGATGACGACGTTCGTGGAAGCCGCGGGGGACGCGATTTCGGACGCATTGGCCGAGATCACGATCGCGACTTCGACTGCGGGGGTGGCCGCCTCCTCGATCGCCCCCCTGTGAACAGCACCGGTCACCCAAAATCTCCTTTTCGAACTTCGACGGCGAGTCGGATCTTTTGACGTGGCTCAACAAATGAGACAACTTCTTTCGAGGCCACCGTGTTCCCAAGGATGAGAAGGTGTGGATGGCGTCGCTTCATCTTGATGGCACTGCAGCAGAGTGGTACTACCAGATGGAACGGGACTTTGGCATGGTGCCATGGCCACGCTTCGTCGACTTCGTCAATCTCCGCTTTGGACCAGCCGATCCTCACCAACTCCATCGCCGAGATCAAAGCCCTGACTCGCACGAGCACAGTGGAGGATTATTCGCGGCGGTTCCAGGCCCTCCTGGCACACTGCGACAACCTTGCTCCTCCGACAGTCGTCAACCTCTACACGGATGGCCTGGGACAGCCTCTGGCCGCCGACGTCGAGATGCAGCACCCCATCAACCTTCAGAAGGCCATGAGCCTCGCGCGGGCATATGAGCAACACCACATGGAGGCCTCCACGGTCAACAGCTCAACGGCACCTAAGACTTCCAGTCGTCGTGCCACTGTGTCGGCTAGCTCGGGTGCCTCCGGAACCGCTCCACAGGAAGGCAAACCAGATGGTCCACGCCCCCGTTTTCGCCGTCTGTCGGCAGCCGAGATGGAGGAAAAACGACGGAGTGGGCAGTGCTACTTCTGCCCCGAGCCCTATAGCAAGGACCATAAATGCGCCAGAGGTGGCGTCTTCCTCATGGACTTGGCGGACGACGAGGACGACCCCCTTGGCGACATCTCAGACTTGAAGATTTCTCTATCTGCACTCACTGGCCTCAACTCTACGGATTCTATGATGTTGCAGGTCTCAGTCGGAGACATACACCTTCGGGCGCTGGTGGACACTAGCTCCACCCATACCTTCATCCACTCCACGCTCGCACAACGCCTGGGCCTCACTGTTACCCCGCGTGCTGGCCTCAATGTGATGGTGGCCAACGGTGACCGGGTGCGCAGCCCCGGCGTCTGTCTCGCGACCCCAGTCACCATCGGCGACGAGGCGTTCTCCATCGACTGTTTTGCGCTCGACTTGGGCGGCTTCGACTTGGTCCTTGGCATTCAGTGGTTGCGGACACTCGGACCTATCGTTTGGGACTTCAGAGCCCTGGCGATGTCCTTCTGGTACAACGGCCAATCTCACCATTGGACCGGTGTGGGCAGCCAGGGCGTCGCCGCTCGTGCCATCGCCGACCCCCGCGTTGTTCTGGAGGAGCTACTGCAGTCCCACCAGGATATTTTCGAGGAACCCCACGACCTTCTGCCAACACGTCGCTAGGACCATCGGATTCACCTCCTGCCGGGATCGCCGCCGGTGGCGGTGCGTCCGTATCGATACCCGCAACTCCTCAAGGACGAGATTGAACGTCAGTGCGAGGACAAGCTAGGCCAGGGGATCATCCGGGAGTCGACCTCACAATTTTCCTCCCCGGTGCTCCTGGTCTGTAGACACGACTGACACTTGGCGCTTCTGCGTCGACTACCGCGCCCTCAACGACGCCACCGTCAAGGGCAAGTTCCCTATCCCCCTGGTGGTCGACGAGCTAAAGGGTGCCCGCTTCTTCACGAAGATCGACTTGCGCAGCGGGTACCACTAGGTGTAGGTGTGGATGCACCCAGATGATGTCGCCAAGACCGCCTTCCGGACACACCAGGGCCACTTCGAGTTCCTTGTTATGCCGTTTGGCCTCACCAACACGCCGGCGACATTCCAGGCTCTCATGAATGATGTGATGAAGCCGTTCATCTGCCGCTTTGTTCTGGTTTTTTATGATATTTTAATTTACAGCCCCTCGTGGGCTGAGCACTTACAACATGTCAAAGCAGTGCTGTAGCTTCTGCGCGACCACCACCTCTTCGCCAAGAGATCCAAGTGCTCCTTTGGCGAACCCTCTGTTGCTTACCTTGGCCACATCACCTCTGCTGAGGGCGTCTCCATGGATGCTGAGACGGTTGCTGCGGTGGAGGCTTGGCCGCGTCCAAACTCGGTTTGCGCCTTGCGCGGGTTCCTGGGCCTTACCGGATATTACCAGAAGTTCATTGCCGGCTACGGTGGTGTGGCGGTGCCACTTACTGCTCTCCTTAAGCGGGAGGCCTTCACCCGGACAGCTAGCGCTGAGGCCGCTTTCATCGCCCTCAAGTCGGCCCTGGTCACCGCGCCCCTCCTGCAGCTGCCCGACTTCACCAAGCGCTTCATTGTGGACTGCGACGCGTCTGGCGCTGGTTTTGGCGTTGTGCTGCACCAAGATGACGGCGCCATCGCATTCTTCAGTCGTCCGGTTGCTCCGCACCACGCCAAGCTTCTAGCTTATGAGTGTGAGCTCATTGGGCTGGTCAAGGCCGTCCGCCATTGGCGGCCTTACCTCTGGGGTTGCGCCTTCACCGTCCGCACAGATCATTGGAGCCTCAAGTTCCTTCTCGATCAGCGCCTGACCACTATACCGCAGCATACATGGGTCTCCAAGTTCTGTGGGTACGATCTCACGGTCGAGTACCGTGCCGGGAAGTTCAACACCGTTGCTGATGCGCTATCTCGCCGCGATGGGGAGGCTGCTGCCCTACTCCTTTCTGGGCCCTTATTCGCTGACTATGAGACGCTACACACTGAGCTACAGGAGGGTGCTGCAGCCCAAGATCTTTTCCGTCAGGTTGCTGATGGCACGGCTCCGGCGGGCTGGCAGAGTGTTTATGGCCTGCTACTCTATAACGGTCACGCCTTCGTCCCTGAGGGCTCCAGCCTTTGGCTGACCCTGCTTTGTGCCGCCCATGAGGCTAGCCATGAAGGAGTATAGACTCTCCATCGGCTAAGAGCTTCGTTCTACAACAGTCAGCCTCCATCGCTTGGTCCGTGACTTCGTTTGAGGATGTGACGTCTGCCAGCGCAACAAGACGGACCACCAGGCAGGTCTTCTCCAGCCCCTACCTGTGCCGTCTGAGATTTGGAGTGACATCGCCATGGACTTCGTGGAGGGCTTTCCACGGGTCGGCGGGAAATCAGTCGTTCTGACAATCGTCGATCGCTTCTCTAAGATGGCTCATTTTGTAGCCTTGAGTCATCCATGCTCTACACAGTCGGTGGCCCGAGCTTTCTTCAACAACATCGTCCGACTTCATGGCTTTCCGTGTTCGATTGTCAGCGACCGCGACACGGTCTTTACCAGCCACTTTTGGGAAGAATTATTTAAGCTTGCTGGTGTCAAGCTCCTGTGCAGTTCCGCCTTTCATCCATAGACAGACGGCCAATCTGAAGTCTCCAACCGCAGTATCGACATGTACCTGCGGTGCCTTGCTAGTGACCGTCCTCGTTCCTGGCTGCAATGGCTTCCCTGGGCGGAGTTCTGATTCAACACTTCATATCAGTCAGCTCTTCGGGCCACACCATTTGAAGTGGTATACGGTCGACCACCTCCTGCTCTGATGTCCTACACTCCTGGTGCAGCACGTGTTGCTGCTGTTGATCGGCAGTTGAGGGATCGTGATCTTTTCCTGGCAGAAATTCGTGAACGCCTTATCTTTGCCCAAGACACTATGAGGGAGCACCAAAACAAGAAGCGCCGGCATGTGGAGTTCTCTGTTGGTGATTGGGTGTTGCTTTGTCTCCATCAGCGGACGGCTGTGGACATCACAGCCGCGTCTTCTTCGAAGCTGGGGCCACGCTACTTTGGCCCTTATTAGGTTGTCGAGCGCCTAGGCGCTGTTGCTGACCGCCTGCAGCTTCCCCCTAAGGCGCACATTCATGATGTTTTCCTATGTCGCCTTACTTAAAAAATATGAGGGGACTCCACCAGCGGCTGTTATGCCATTACCAGCCATTCTTCGGGGGCAGGTGGTCCCTAATCCTTCACAGGTGCTCCGGGCTCGTCTCAACCGTGGCAATTGGGAAGTCTTGGTGCAGTGGGAAGGTTGTTCGCCTGTGGATGCCACTTGGGAGCCTATTGCTGACTTCAAGGAGCGCTACCCATTGTTTCAGCTCACGGACGAGCTGTTTGTTGGAGAGGGGGAAGTGTTGTAGATGCCTTTGTGGGGCGTCAATACAGGCGCCGCCCAAGGCCCGGCCAAGACTAGTGTCCGGCCTAATTACATTAGCCGGAGATAGAGTCCAGATTGGTTACGTTAGGAGAGGAGTATTTTTAGTAATTCTGTTATAATTACTATAGATTAGAGGTGCATCTATCCTATAAAGAGGCACCTATAGATTGTAATCAGATTATCGAAGAAGAATAGAACCTCCCAGGGCGGTGGGTTCATCTTCGCGGTTCAGCCGTTGCCGCCGGCGATTCTCCCACCATGCCATTGCCTCGCTACCCTCTACGCTCTAATTCTCAATCTAGTCTTCTTCTCCAATCTCCTCTACGCTCTCCACGGCGACCACGCCGTATCATTGCAAAATACAATGCCCATCAGTGAAAACAAATTAAATGCTTTCCAAGTAGAAGTATCTGATTTGCAGTCAGAGTAGTGATATACTACTTTAATAATTAATCATTTACATGTTGTGTCCAATTCCAGGAGGGGAGCAATGGCGGGAGGGCTAGCTGTGTTTTGGGAAAAATGGGACATCCAAATTCTGGTGGTACTAAGCTTCACCCTGCAAGTCATCCTCCTCTTGTCTGCAGGGATTCGCCGGCGTGAAGGCTCGGCTTTGTTAAGGACCCTCCTCTGGCTGGCATACCTAATGTCTGACTACACCGCCATCTATGCCCTTGGCCATATGTCCATCAGCAGCAGGTCAGGCGGCCACCAGATCATGCCATTCTGGGCTCCCTTCCTCCTGCTTCACCTCGGTGGCCCAGACACCATCACGGCCTACGCCTTCCAGGACAACCAGCTTTCACTACGGGAAACCGGCTCTTTGCCGAGTGTGAAGGCCTTTGCCGAGTGCCAAATATCGGGCACTCGGCAAAGGCCTCTTTGCCGAGTCTCGGCACTCGGCAAATAGGGGCACTCGGCAAACGATTCTTTGCCGAGTGCACACTCGGCAAAGAAGGACACTCGGCAAAGGCCCACTCGGAAAAATACGGCACTCGGCAAAGAGTTCATTTGCCGAGTGCCTGACACTCGGCAAATACTGGCACTCGGCAAAGACGGACCAGGCAACGTTAGACCTTGCGACGTCCTCGTTGCCGAGTGCCAGCCGTTTGGCACTCGGCAAAGGGAAGAATTTTGCCGAGTGACATGGTTTGGCACTCGGCAAAGAATTTCTTTGCCGAGTGCCAAACCCTGGCACTCGGCAAACATATTTTTTGTTTTTGTTTTTTTTGAGTCCGCGGGTGGGATTAGGACCTATCCTCACCTATTAGATGCTAGGAATGCCGGGCAGATGCATTTGCTGGATATATTAGTCGCTTACATATGTATATGCCAGAGTATGGAGAACCGTGATTGGATGTACACGGGCCACGCAAGTATGACACCAGAATGGATGACTAAAACTAACGCTTTCTTGGAGCATGCATTTGGCGAGGTTGCTAAAGGGTCGGTCCGGATGCCTTGTCCCTGCCTCAAATGTAAAAACAAAGTTAGAAAGCACAAGTGGGAAATGTGGAAGCATCTTTGCTTGAATGGATTCACGCCGAACTATCACACTTGGATCCACCATGGGGAAGCCGGTGGTACTAGAGAGGAGGTGGTGAGACCAGGCCTCGAGGCTTTTGATGGAGATGCCGAGGTAGCAGACTGGATGGATGACTTTAGGGAGGCACAGTTCGTTGAAGGATTGGAGGAGGAGCCAGAGGAAACCGCTAAGGCATACTACGATATGCTGTCTTCGGCACAGAAGGCCCTTCACGAAAAGACAATGGTTTCCCAACTGGATGCCATTGGACGCCTAATGGCGTTCAAGTCGCAGTGTGCCATGAGCCGAGACAACTTCGACGCTATGTTGGCAATTGTTGCATCCCTGCTTCCGGAGGGTCACATTCTGCCGAAAAACTTGTACGAGTCGCAGAACCTTCTTCGTGCACTTAAGATGCCGTATGAGAACATCCATGCATGTCCGAAGGGGTGCGTCCTATTTAGGAAAGATCACGAGAAAGCAACGTACTGTCCGGAGTGCAAAGCCTCTAGGTATCTGGAGGTCAACACTAGTGATGGCAAGAAGGAACAGCTGAGTATCCCTGCTGCGGTCCTACGGTACCTTCCTTTCATACCGAGGATCCAAAGGATTTACATGACAGAGGAGTCCGCGAAGCAGATGACATGGCACAAACACGGCAAAAGATACAATCCGGGTGGGGACCGTGGGGTGGGCAAGGTGGCGCTTCGGGCTCCGGGCCGCACTAGTTACCTTCTGTTAGTTGTGATGCATGGACTTGTGATGAGTGGACTTTTGTCGGACTTGTGGTGTGATTGTGGACATCGGTCGATGGATTATGAATATTCTGATGTGTGATGGATAATTGTGATTGTGGATGATATATGTGGCCTGTGGATGGTATATGTGGCCTGTTCAATGATATATATGTGTTTTTTGTCTCTGCGTTGATGGAAAGAGAAAAACAAAAAAAAATAGGGGATTTGGGCTCTTTGCCGAGTGCTGACACTCGGCAAAGCTGGGAAAACTGGCCACCAGAAGCTCAAATTCCTAGCTTTGCCGGCAAAGAAATTTTTTTTTCTTTATTTTTTCCCCAAAAGATTTGCCGAGTGTCGGCACTCGGCAAAGAATTTTTTTTTTATTTTATTTTTTCGCGAATAACCTTTGCCGAGTGTCGGGGAAAAAAAATTTGCCGAGTGCCGGCAGTCGACAAAGAATTTTTTTTAATTTTTCGCGGAAAATATCTTTGCCGAGTGCCATATGTCGGCACTCGGCAAAGACGCCGTCAGACCTGCCGGCGGGCACGGTTTGCCGAGTGTCCAGTTAGCACTCGGCAAAGGGTACCAGGCACTCGGCAAAAGATTTACCGAGCGCCGATTTTTGGCACTCGGCAAAGACTGCCTTTGCCGACTAGCTCGCTGCCGAGTGGCCTTTGCCGACTGCAGCACTCGGCAAAGCCTTTGCCGAGTGTTTTTGGGCCTTTGCCGAGTGCTTCAAGCACTCGGCAAAGAAAGTGTTTCCAGTAGTGTTTGGCTGCGCCACTTGCTCACTCTTGTGGTGCAGGTGATCGGGGCGGCTTATGTCCTCTACCAGTTCGTTGCTTTTGGTAGGAACCCTGGCACCCTGGTGGCAGCCGCTGCCCTGATGTTCTTCTCTGGCTGCCTCAAGTATGGGGAGAGGACATGGGCACTAAAGTGTGGCGGCATAGATAGCATTGCAAGCTCTCTCAGAAACAAGGAAACGTCACAACAAGTTACTGGCCCTTATCATGGGAGGGAAGAGGTTGGACACGGAGGAGGTCCTGCTGGGAGCCCACTACATGCGCAATGTCTGCAAGGGCCTGTTGGCTGATCGGCCAGTGATGCAGAAGTCTGAATACGAAGTTGTACGCCAAGGCATCCAGCTGAACGGTGTCATGTACCTGTATGAGTTGATCGCAATGGAGCTCTCCCTCCTGTATGACATACTCTACACGAAGGCAGCAGTGATCCATACCTGGTACGGTCTCTGCATCCGGATCATCTCGCCACTCTCTGCCATCGCAGCACTGTTGCTGTTTCAGTTCAGTAGCAAGGATGCCTACATCAGAGTTGATGTCGTCGTCACCTATGTTTTGCTGGTTGGAGCTCTGGTGCTGGAGATGGCGTCATTGCTCAGAGCTGCGGGCTCATCCTGGGCATGCGCGTCCTTCCATGCCAGGGGATGCCACCGGCTCTGCAACATGGTGATGCGCCTTCGCCGGCTTCTCAAGGCAGGAGCAAGGAGGGCCTGCCTAGACTCAATCGGGCAGTACAACCTGCTGGATGTCTGCACCGATGTGAACCATGGTGACCTCAGAGGCAAGATCGCCAAGATGATCGGTCTCGGGGACCGCTGGCAGAAGCTGCATTACTCGACCACCGTCCCCGTCTCCGACGGCGTCAAGAGCTTGGTGCTGGGAGAGATGCGGAAGAAGAGCATGAGCATGGAGGACCTGAGGAATTCACGGGGCAAGTGGGTACTCGAGGAGCGAGGCATGTACGAGGATCTCATCCGGGTCGCTGACGAGGCAGAGCTGGACCGCAGCATCATCGTGTGGCACATCGCCACCGATTTTTACCTCTGCCATGTGCCCCGACCCCGAGGAGGAGGACGCCGCCGCCGAAGGCACGCTCCGGGACGACATCAGGGTGCTCTCCAACCATATGATGTTCCTCTTGGAGGTGCATCCCTACCTGCTGCCGGGGCTCGTTCGCAGCGGCCGAAACAAGGAGAACTACATGTATTTCAGTATGCTGTGGTGGCGTGTCATGGGGTCCACCAAGGAAGAAACCATGAGCTCCTCTAGGTCGGCGATCGTCAAGAAAATAGGCGAGTGGCAGCTCCCTGCCGATTCATGGGGTGAGTACCTTTCCGGCGTCGGCGAGGAACGTACCGACGACGTCGACGACAGGCCAGCCTATGAAGACGGATCTTGGCTCGCCGGGATGCTGCGCGGCAACAGGTGGTGCTTGCGCACCGTCGACATGCTGCAGGTGATAGCCGGTGTGTGGGTGGAGCTGCTGTGCCACGCAGCCTACCACTGCAGCGAGGAGTCCCACGCCACCAAGCTCAGCACCGGAGGAGAGTTCATGAACGCCGTCTGGCTCCTCATGGGGCAGGCCACGGAGTACGACAGGTACGCACCGTCTGCAGAGTCGTTGGCAGTGCTCACCAGGAGGCCTTTGCCCAAGCCCAAGCCCCCTGCCAGATGGACGCAGCGACCATCGGTTTAGTCGTCTTATATAGCTTATACTTTATGCTAATATAATAACTGTAAACTGTGTGGGGTGTGTGTGTGTGTGGACTCAGGTCATGTTATTCGTACTATCTGTTGTTTGTACATGGCTGGCGTGCACCAAACACGCAAATATAGTCATGTCTCGTTAATTTTCACATCAATCACCGAGTCCGGTTGTGATGTGTTTGACTCTGCTTATAACTGCAGTTTTGACCATGCTCACGTCCAAAGGATACTTACTACACCTATCTGTATTTCTTTTTTTAATCGGATGTCTCCGAAGAGACAACCTATCTGTATACTACTACATCACCGAGTCCCGTTGTGATGAGTTTTCACAATGGATCTTGATGACAGCATCGGCTATACAGGTCAGAAAAAAAAAAAAAAAGAGGGCACGCACAGCAAACAGCCTAGCATCTAGCCGATTCAGTCAACTCTTGCAATTGGTTCAGAAGCACCTTGTTATATCCCAAAGTAATAAACTGCCAATAACAAATTTGGTAAAAAGAACTAAGAAAGGGGTCAAAACGACGGTGCCTATATTTGAAATCTTTTGAGGTGCAAGTGGAAGTAGAATGAAGATAACAAAAAAACAAGTTTGACACAAATGACAATGAGGCTGAAATTGCTCAACAGAAATGATGTAGCAAATTGCTCTAAGCACAATTCTTTTCTCTTCGAATGCTCTAAGTACAATCCTAGTCTTGGATATGATTACTATAAGCTCTTCTATGGTGGATGGATTTGATGGTCCCTGTGAAAAAACGCCACATAGGCTGATTTGCTAGAGTAAGAGCCCGATCGTGTAAGCCTCCCTTGTTGCTGATCAGGAATGTCCTGTTGAAGAGCATAATTGTCAATCATGTCCCAGAGTTGCAAATTCCAACAAGACTTCAATTGTCACGGCCCCCTTGATATCAGCCACCCAACTTCTGTTCTGTAAAACCTGTGCCACCGTACATTGTTTCAAGGCTCTCTTTGGAAATGGCCTTGATCAGGTTGGGAGCATGCTCTGCAATTGTTTTACCAAAAAGCCAGCAGTCCAGCCAGAATTTAGTTGAAGTTCCATTACCAACTGTGGTTTGTACAGCAACACCAAAGAACGTTTGGCAATACATGGGACTTGCACTGGTAAACCTGCCCAAAGACGTTCCTCATCAGTCTTCGGTGCCCACAGCCATCTGATACGGAGTGATCAGCCCAAAGTTTCAAGGTTATGAATGCCTAGCCCCCCCCCCCCAAACTGAATAGGGCGTTGAACCTTTTCCCATGAGACTAGACAGTTACCCCCCAACAGCCTTCTCCTGGCCCTTCCACAAGCCCCGTCTTTTCTTATCAATGGCTTTTAACACCCATTTTGGTAAATCCATGGCAACCATAAGATAGATCGGGATAGCAGTGAGCACCACCCGTACTGTGATCAAACGATCGGCCTTATTCATAAGAGATGCTTTTGATCCAGGAAGATCATCAGCCACCTTGTCAATAAGAGGTAAGAGGTCAGACTTGGTGGGTTTGAGGAGTTAAAGGTAAGCCGAGGTAAGTACATGGAATGTCCTTCCAAGGGAGTGTTTCTGAAATAGTTCTCAGCTCAACATCTCCACACTGGATGGACAAGACTGAACTTTTGTTCATGTTAGTTCTGAGTCCTGAGGCATGGCCAAATATTTCCAGGATGTGATTAACCTCCAGGTCAGATCTTTCAGGTTTTGGAAATAAATCCTTCATAGTGAAAAGCAACTCTTAGTCTTTTTGAAATGATGATCAAAACACAGAAGTTCTAAGTTCCAGATATCGTCTCTAGTCGGCAAGGAATATATAGGTTATATATTAGAAAAATGTGAAGAGATCTATGCCACTCTCATTACTATATGCATCCAATGTTGGCTATTCAAAATGCTCCAATCATTGGGGCTTACAATTATTCTTTTCTAAATGCCAGCTCTAGTGGCGGCTTTAAAAGAAAAGGCTCCAAAAATCTATCAAAAGTTCCACTTGATCATGATGTGCTTTTACTGAACCAAGGAGATTGCTTTCTATGAAAATTACTTCACATTCAGGCTGACAGGGCAATAGTGTGAACACAGACACAAGAAGAATAATCTAGTCTTTCAAATTATAATATTACTTATTCAGAAAGACAGAGGTCAAGAGTTCGACATGCACTTGGACTGACTGAGTGACCATTGCAAACACTCAGATGTGACGTCGCCATAACAGGAACTATAAAGAAGCGGGTAAAAGATTGGTTTATGTTTGAATACATCAACAAGCAATGGAATCTAGAGGTCATGTTCATATCAGCAAAAGCATATATAAATGACAAAGGGAAAGGTACATGAAGCTAGACCATAATGCAGAGACAAGAATTACAGGTACCTGTCTCAAGTGCTGCAGCAGCATAATGTCCCTTGCCAATTGATGCTAGCATGAACAGGAACTAGTGGTTGCAATACAATCCTTAGATGGTCCAGTCAGCAAAGTCAAGAAAATTAGAAATTCTCTCTAACACGAAACCTGAACAATTCAGATATAGCGAAATTTTCAGATTAAAAAAAAGAGTGTGAAACTATGCCTACTGAAGCTCCAAACAAGACATCTATTTTGATTCTGAGGACAAGCAGGTACATAAAATATAACGCAATTCATTTTACCAAGGAAACAAGTCTCTGGCCAACAATTAGAAAAGACTTTACTAATTTATGTGACAGCCAATGATGAAAACAAATGCAAGCATCATCTTGCTTCATGTATCTGTATGCAGGCGATGCATACAGATACAGAGTCCTTCCCGTGATACAGTTCAGCACAACTGACCAATCATTAAAAAGGAGCAAACTTGTTTCTATCCATCTGCATCTGCTCTATTTCACCTAACATTATCATTCTTATGATCTTATCTCATCATATTATGCTCCCTGTTACCAGAATTATCCCACTAAAGCCTATATATTTAACAGATGTTTTTTTCCTCAACTTTATTTTATCTGAAAACAAGAGATGAATGGAAATTTGAATTCACAACAAGAAAAGGTAGCAAGAGGTAAAAAGGCAGCACCATTCAGGATGAGCGAGCTTTCACCTTCAGGGACATGTCCTCAAGGGCTTGAATAATCTTCCGGTCAATCATCATTGAATGTGACTTAACCGGCTGCCTGAGTCCATGCACCAAAAATTCAGGAAAATATGCTTATATTAGGCCAGTATTAGGTGAACTCGACATCACCATCTAAAACATTTTCTGGTAAAGGGATTACCTTTGACTAAATAAAAAAATGAGGAGTCGAATAGCGGCTCCCCCATATTCAGGGTGCTCCAGCAAGTTAAAAATTTTGACCAGCACAACCAGAATAAAGGCAACAGCCACAAATTTTAATGAAGCTTTAAGGCTCATAAGTTCTATTCACCATATATTGTAGCAGTTCAACCAAGAAAACAGGCCTTGTGCCACAAGAATATGAAGTTGATTGTTCTTTATAAACTTACCATGCAAACACCAGCATCACAATCATTCTCAGCCAATATAACCCAAGGTGTATGACTCAATAAATTTAACAGCCCCTTGAATTCAGTAAACTTTCCCATAAGCAATAAGATAACCATTGTTTACCTGTCCATAACAATAACAACTTATTGAGATGAAAACATGGCTAAAAAAGGAACGAGAAAAAACATAGGGATTGATTGATACCTTGGCTTGTTCCATCAGACATGCCCATTCCGCATTGGCATAGCAGCAGCCTTCTTTGCATCCTGCTTTGTAGCAGGGAACTGATTTCCACCAAGATTTGACCTTCTCTGTGCTAGAAGCCTAGAACAACCTAAGCACCAAGAGAATATTAGAAAAATTAACATGACAAGCTGCAAAAAAACAATTTACAGTGTCATTGCAACATACTTGTCTAATGGTTGATCTAGATTCCATTCCGATTATTAGAGTTGCCATGAACCGTAGGGGAGCTCTGCCCCTCTGTCCATAGCAAGTAGCATTCGAACACCAGTAAATTCAAGCTTGAGAGAAGTTAACTAAAGTATAGTAAGCCCCAGCCAAAGAAGATAAAGATATCTACTACTTCCAACTAAAAAGTAACAATAAGACAACATTAGGTTCTTTTATGAGCAAAACCAGCTACAGTAATTGTCCGTACCGATACAACCATGAACTGAATGACACTACACTCATACATGAAAAAACCAGTCCGGACGATGCATAAATGAACAAAACCATTGGTGCACATATATTAGTTGTATTCACCAATAATCTTCACAAGAGCACTTTCCATCCTTAAACTTGTGCAAACAATTTGAATCCTTGATCAGTATCTGCCGCTCGTATTTTTCTGAAACTAGCTTGGCAAAGATGTGACAACGGCTACACATCCTTAAGGTCTTTATTATCCGTATGCTTCTGAAAGGAGAGCAATTTGAAATTGCAAAAGCAATTGCTAGCTTCTCACAATGTATTCCAGATAATTCTTCTTTCTCTTCTTCAGCGTCAGTCCCATTACAGATGTTCAGCAATGACATTCTGATCTGAAACATAATCAACTTCAATTCAGCTACTGTACTCTCTAATGCTAAATTATCACCAGTTGAGAACAAATAGACCTTGTTCTTGATTTCAACCGAACAACTATCAACATCTTCCACTCCTCTTCCTTTGTGGTATACCATCATGAGTGGCACATCAAAAGGCTTTCCAGTTGGATCCCAGTAATTAAAAACTAGTCTTTGGATTCTAGGGTCACTGGGATCAAGCGATGAGAGCTCTCTTGCTGCCAGGTTTGCTAGCCTTGCATTTCCATGAAAAGTTGCAGCAGTAAGCAATGCCTCCCAGACTGCTAAATTGGGTGTGAGTGGCATATTATCAATAAACTCGTATGCTTCTTGTAGACTCCCTGAGCGGCCAAGGAGATCAACTATAGCTGCATAATGTTCTAAATCTGGAGTAATGTTGTAATCGTGTTTCATATTGTAAAATATTTGTTTTGCCTCAGATACTTTTCCCTGGAGGCCATAGGCCTTGATTATGGCAGCCAAAGTTGTATGATCTGGCCACACGCCTTCTTGTTTCATCTCACAAAAGCGATCCAGTGCTTCACTTGGAGAACCATGCAGCAAGTGTGCAAGAATTATACCATTCCAAGAAATAATGTTCCTCGACGAAGTGCTTTTCAAAAACAGCACAAGCACCAGCAAGGTCGCCAGATTTTGAATAGGCATTGATGAGTGCATTTGCAATTTTTCCATCCTGTTTCTAAATTATTGTGAAAAATGCAGGTGTGGATCTCTCGTACTTTCGAAAATGCAACTAGGTTTGCAAATGCTGGAATGATACTTAATATTGTGATGTAATCTGGCCTCACCAAGAGTGATTGCATCTGCCGAAATATTCTCAGGGCTCTATCAGAATGGCCATTATGCACTGAACCAGCAATGAGTGCATTCCATGAAGCTGTGTCCCTTTTCACTCCGTAGCTTTCCATCATCTGAAATAGCTCAAAAGCTCTCTCATCATCCCCATTTCTTATGTATCCCGAGATCATTATATTCCATGTTATCACATTGCGCCGAACACCAAGGCTCTCCATCTTACAGAAAAGCTCATATGCTTTGCCGCAATAGCCCGCCTGTGCATACCCTGCAACCATTGAGTTCCAAGAGAAGATATCCTTCTCGGGTATCTCATTAAATACTCTCTTACCTGCACTAGTTTCTCCACATTTTGCATACATGTCAACCAAGGAGTTCCCTGAAAGCACATTGTTCACGGTCCCAACCTTAATCGCGTGGCAATGGAGCTCCATGCCCTGATTCAGTAACCTCAAACTAGCACAAGCTGAGATGGCACTCGCGATCGTCATGCCATTCGGTTCGACTCCAGCAAGACGCATGCGCATGAAACACCTGAAGCGCCTCGCCACCCCTATCACTGTGGACAAAACCAGACACAAGGCTAGTCCAGGTGACGACATCCGGAGCAACACCAGACTCCTCCATCTCCTCCAGCATCTCCATGGCCACATCAAGTTCCCCAGACCTTGCATAGCTCGAAATCAGCGTGTTCCATGTGACGACCCCGGGCTCCGTACCTTCGCGCCTCATATCATCGAGCAGCCTCCGTGCGTCTTCCCACTCATTGGACCGGCAACACCCGAAGATCATCGAGTTCCACGTGCCCAGGTCCCGCTGCCCCATCTTTTCAAACACCACACGCGCACGGCCCAGTTCTCCACACTTGACGTACATCGCCAGCACCGAGTTCCCAACCGGCACGTCCTTTGCTGTCTCCGCCATGAAACCTCTCCGGATCGCCAGTGAATGCATCGCCACCCCGAGCTCCAGGTCCTCTGTATATGCACACGCCTGTAGAATCCGGGTGATCAGGAACCTATCCGGAATGACCCCTTCTCTGACCATGGTCACCGCGAGCGAGACGACATCTTTGTACAGGCCCCTGATGGCGTAGGCGCCGATCATGGCCGACCAGGCGAGCAGGTCCCTGTAGGCCATTCCTTCAAACACCTCGCGAGCGTCCCCGAGGCGCCCGGCGCAGGAGTGCATCGTGATGAGCTTTGTCTCGGAAACAATCAGTGGTTCACGGCTGTTTGCGGAGGAAGGGGAAGTGCCAGGTGGCGGCGGCGGCGGGTGAGCTGTTATTGGTCTCTGGACAGGGGGGCTGGGACGGGTACTTGGGCGTTGGGGCATGGGAGCTGCTGCTTCTTGTTGCTTCTTGGAATGGGAGCGCAAGGGTAGGAGCCTGGGCGAAAGCGGCCATGATGGGCTCTTGGAGGCGGCCATGGCAGGGTCTGGAAAGAGGTAATTGGTGGTGGGGTCTAGGGAGGAAAGAGGGGAAGGGAGCCGGCAGGAGCTCCATGGGAATGGGAGGGAAGACGATGCTGGGATATGAGCCAACCCAACGAGAGACACAGACATGGGCGGGGGCGATGAAGCTCACCGCGGGGGCCGCCGGAGCTCACGTTGCCCTCCTCTACCTCGCACGGGCGGAGCACGGAGGCGCTGCTTGGCCTCGCGCCGTCGCGCGCGCAGAGGACGCTTTGCCTCGCAAACAGGCAGGAGTGGCTAAAGGAGACTAGAGACGACAGGATAAGAAGTCAAGAAGGATGCCATGCGCATGCGCTCCGGGATAAAACGGGAAGAAAATTCCGAAGATAATGGTTATTAGGATTAGGATCCGTGTTATTCTATAGTTTTTTTTTTCAGACCAGAGAAATAGATTACTATACTTTATCTGTTTCAAATTATAATTTGTTTGATTTCTGATCGTAAGTTTAACCATTTATTCAAGAAATTTATACAAAGAAGGTTCTGGGATTCACCCCGAAACGACCGAGTTTTGGTGAAATTCACTCATTTCGATGAGGTCCGAAACAGCCAAAAAGAAATTCAGTAAAATTCGTTTTTTTATTCAAGTCTATAGTCCAAACATGCCTTTAAGTTCTTGTTTCAACATAGAGTTGCAAACTTGGAAGGCTCTAATTGGTTCATCTCATCTTGATGCTTTTTGATCAAATTTTGACCAAAATTCCGTCAAATAGTTTGACCAGTCAAAATGACTGAATCCCGATCCGAAATTTCCGAGATTCACCCATTTCGATCAGGTCTGAATTTTGTTGTCATTTAAGTTAATTCTGAAGAACCTTTTTTAATAAAGCATGCCACAACGAAACAAACCATATTTTGCACATTTTTTTAATAAAAACAAGTGATCAGATTTGGACTAGAAAAATCTAACAAATAATAATCTAGAACGAAAGTAGTACTTCTTTGGCTCTATAAAGTACGTTATTATTAGTACCTACATTTTGAACACGGTTGAGCCTATTTACACGACAACCTATTTCCATATTACCTAAAATGTTCCCTCTACCCTTCTCTCTGATTACACGGGCCCCACATGGCAACGCTACCAAGAAGGCAAACGGGCAAGCTATCGTGGCCGCACTGGTGCGCGAGCAAGCAGCCATTGTACCGCAACGCACGGACCAGCCCTTGTACCCATGTGTGTCGGTGACGGGAAGAGAGGAAGAAAACGACCACCTCTAGGCTCATGTGCGACTAAAATATAGAGAGTGGTGGTACAAGGACAATACATAGGTAATACGGAAGCGCGTCTATAATTAATCCCTCCGTCCCTCTTTTGATTATGCAATTATAGGAAACGTGCCGATCAAACTGTGTTCAACTTTAATCAAGTTTATAGTAAAAAAATATTAAGATTTATGTCTCGAAATAAATTTATTATGAAAATATATTTCATAACCTGATCTAACGGTACTTATTTTGCCTCATAAGAGTTAGTAATTTTTCATATAACTTTAGTCAAAATTTACAAATGTTGACTTCTCGGGACTGTGAGAATTGCATA
Source organism: Eremochloa ophiuroides (assembly GCA_038502445.1). Taxonomy (NCBI): domain Eukaryota; kingdom Viridiplantae; phylum Streptophyta; class Magnoliopsida; order Poales; family Poaceae; genus Eremochloa; species Eremochloa ophiuroides. The sequence continues at coordinate 3,317,623 of JAHLJS010000004.1, read as the reverse complement.
TTCATTGGACGGATTTCGATTTTTAGAGTTTGTGGATCTAAGTGGCACGAGTTAACAAGTTTATCCAGTTAAATTTCAATTTTTAGATTTTGTGGAACTAAGTGGCATAACGATACATGTTTAGGGAGTCGGATTTCGATTTTTAGAGTTCGTGGACCTAACTGGCACGAGTTAACAAGTTTAGCCAGTTAAATTTCAATTTTTAGTGTTTATGGAACTAAGTGGTATAACGATACAAGTTCAAGGGCCGCTAGTGTATTTAACTCGAGAAATTAACCAAGGCGGGCATTTTGGATTAACCTGAGGCAGGCAACCAAACCGCCTTTGAGCAAATGTCACAGTAAATAAGATCTTTATGCTCACCTCAGGTTAATCAAGATAAAAACAAAAAAAAGAGAGCCCACAGCCCAAACCCAATGCGGGCCTAGATCTCGGCTGTGTGCCACCACTGCCGCCAAGGTTCCTCGATCCGCCACCTCCTAGGGACCTCGATCCGGGTACCAACAGTGGATCTGGCCTACCACGGCCACGGATCTGGCCGCCGGCGGGGAAGGAGCCAACGTCATCGATGGAGAGGCTCAGGGAAGGACGCCGCCACCAAGGTTCCTTGATCTGCCATCGGTGGACCTTGATTCGTCCACCAATGGAGGATCTGGCCACCATTGCCACGGATATGACTGCCAGCAGGGATGGAGCCAACGTCGTCGGTAGAGAAGCTCAGGGAAGGACGTCGCCGCCTCGGCCTTGCCAGCCGTGGGACGCCATAGCCCCGAGCCAGTGCACCATCGGTGGAGGAGTTCAGGGAAGGACTGCTGCCGCCTCGGCCTCACCGATCGTGGGCCGCCATAGCCCCGAGGCGCGCACCACCAGTGGAGGAGCTCCGGGGAGGACGCTATCGCCTCGTCCTCACCGGCAGGGACCACTTGTGACGTCGTGGCCCCACACTACCGTCTCGGTGCCCGTGTGGGGTATAGGAGAGGGGCGCCGCATGGAGGAGAGGAGAGGGGTGTCATGCCACCACAGTTGGGGAGAGGGTGGATGAGAGAAAGTGGAGGGAGGGAGAGAGGAGTGACGACGGTTGTGGGGAAGAGAGTGAGGGAGAGAAATGTGCGGCTGCAGGAACCCTAGATTTGGTATATATAATTGAGTTTGGAACTAGGCCTTTTTGGGACTGTCGTGTAGGGCCTAATTTACTGAGGCGGTTGTATTTATAATGTCTGCCTAGTTAAATGTTTTACCATGGTGGTTACATAAGGATGCCCGTCTCGATAAATATATATTAACCATGGCGAGCATTTTAAGGATGATCATCTCGGTTAATCTATTTTGCGAGGCGGTTGTTGCAACTGTCTCGGTTAATGCCATCCATTAACCGAAGCGGTTATCCTTCCTGCGTGCCTCGGAAAAAAAACGTCTTGCAAAATATTTTATATAGTAGTGTGAACACTGTCATAAACTTTGACGGCACAGCTGCGAATGTGCGCATCTCAGTCAAGGACATGAAGAGCTTGGTCTGGACGTCGACCATGGCTCAAACCACACCGGCGTCAACACCCTAGCCGAAGCATAGCATCCTCCATCACTCTCAATATAACTCAACCAGACAACCACAGTGGATACCCAGCCATGGCCCGGTATACTCCCCGAAACCTAACCCCGCCACACTGCACCAGCCGGCCCCATTCTACTTCCTATCAGTGGTGTGCCCCATCCCCAGCCATTGCTCTCGTCGGCGCACTGAGGAGGGCGGTGCATGGCTTGGGGTGCAGGCCCTGTGACATCCATATGTGCCTTTTTAGTCTTGATTGGGATTACGGCTCAGGACTAAACTACCACTTTTAGTCTCCGTTATTGAACTATGACAAAAAGGAGTGGCCTTTAGTCCTAGTTAGAAAACCAGGATAGGGTTTTACAACTGGGACTGCATTTCTGTACTAGTGTAACATAAGAGGAGGCTATTGTTTTATGATTTTTAATTCTCCTAATGTGTTATTGACTTATTAGACTAAGCAAAGTAGATACAATGCAGCAGATGGTGGTGGTTTAAAACTTTGAATTGAATGCACATCATATGTACTGGAAACACAAATCTTTATTCCCTAAAAAAACACAAATCTTTTTTACAACACACTTCTTTGCCTACAGATATGAGATACTCTAAGTAGTCCGTGCGTAGTCCTATATAAGCATCGAGATAGTAGAAATATCAAAGGCGGTCCACATATATGAACACAAGCAGCAAAGCATCACTATGATCATATATCGATCGGTCTGTTTTCCAAAGGACAAATCTTTTTGGCCTCCGGCCGGCGACGAGGCACAAGGTGAGCCCGTAGTGGACGCTTCATGCGGTTGAAAAACATGACGCTGGTGTCCGTCTGCAATAGGACGGCATGCTCGCCCTCGGCTTCCTCCCACACAAACTCCCTCACAAGGTTTGCCACGAAATAGCCGATGTGGAGCAGGGAGACGCTTATGGCAGGGCACATTCTCCTGCCGACCCCAAAAGGCATCATCTTGATCTCCCCAGCCATGGACATGAGGTTCTTGGTAGTAGTGCTTTCTCCATCTCCACAGCATCCATAGAACCGTTCAGGCTTGAACTCATCAGGGTCAGCCCACACTGTCTTGTCTCGTCCCATTGCCTCTAGTAAGAACATTATGTCGGTGCCCGTAGGAATACGTTGGCCATCATGAACCACATGGTCTTCTTCCATCACCTTCATATTCATGACATTATTAGACTATTAGTTGGATAGTGCTATATAGTAATGAATTATTTGGTATTCCCTCCATCTCCAATTGTAAGTTATTCCAAAAATCATGTAAAGTCAAATCATCTCAAGTTTATCCAGAATTATGGAGAGAAGTACAAAGATTTATGACACCAATTAAATGAGTGTAATATGAAAATATATATTTAGTAAAGGAGCTAATGATAATCAGTTGATATTGTGAATATTATTATCTCATCGTATAAATTTGGTCAAAGTTAAGATGTTTTGATTGTCTAAAATTCTTAGAATGATTTACAATTTGCGATGATGGAAGTATTTGTTAAGGCGAGCTACCTGCCTTACCTGCCAAAATACCCACATCATGAACCACATGGTCTTCTTCCATCACCTTTTTTCCGTATTCATGAGATTGTTGGATAGTATATTTATACTAAATCCAATTCAATTTATAAGTCGTTTGACTTTTTTGGCTCCAAATTTGACCACTCGTCTTGTTTAAAAATTTGTGTAAAATATCACTTTCTTTGTTATGGCTTGTTTTACTAATAACAGTTCTTCAAGAATGATTTAAATTTAACTCTTTTTGCGTAAATATTTTGAATAAGACAAGTGTCAAAGTTAGGGTTGAAAAAGTTAAATGACTTATAAATTGGGACGGAGAGAGTAGTGATTAATGAATTATTTGGTACTTAATAGGGCTAATACTTGGCTTACCTGCCTAAACACCAATATGATGGTGGGAAGCAGCCTGAGCGCCTCCAACATGACAGCGTTGAGGTGGTCCAGCTTCCCAAGAACCTCCTCCCCGACCTCCTCGGCGTCGGCGTCCACAGCGGCGTTGATCTCCTCCCGGATGGCCTCCTGTATGTCTGGGTGTTTGATCAGGTTCGCCATGATCCACTGCATCGCCGCGGCTGTGGATTCAGTTGATTGACCAAGGAACTCGGAGCAGAGTCCCACGAGTGCACTGTCCTCGAGCTTCCTCTGCTTGTTGTTGTGGTCGTCGTCTGCTTCTTCTAATTCTACCGGGACATGGAGGTCCAGAAGCGTCTGCACATAGCTCGGCGGCGTCTCGTCGGAGTCGTCCCTGCCGCGATGTCGTCTGCGGCAGCCGTCGATGAGCGGGAGGTAGAGCTCCTCCTGCTTCTTCCGTATCCCGGCGAGCTTGTTCCACCGCTTGCGGTAGATTAGCTTGGACACCGCAAGGATCATCGAATTCGGCGGCAGAGCTGCGAATGTGCTCATCTCAGTCAAGGAAAGGACGAGCTCGGTCTGGACGTCGGCCATGGCTCGAACCACGCCGGCGTCGACGCCGTAGCCGAAGCACATGGTGGAGACGAGGCCAAAAACCGCGTCGCGGATGCTCTCCGCCGCAGCGATCGCCGCCACGCCGTCGTTGTTGTTGACGAGCTGTTGCTGCTGCTCCTCGAGGTCGGCGACGAGGCCACGGAGCGCCTGGCGCCGCGCCGCCGCGTAGCGGTGCACGTGCGTCGGGTGGAGGACCCCTGAGGCGAGGTTGTGGCGGAGGGCGCGCCAGAGCTGGCCGGACGGCGACGAGATGATGGTGTGGTAGCGGCCGCCGGTGATGACGGCGCTGGGTGACGTCGACGGCATGCGGCTGCCCCGGACGAGCAGCTGATCCGCCCTGGAGAAGTCTGCTTTGATGATAATCGGCTTACGTACTGCATGTGCTAGACGTGCTTTGATCGGCGGCCACCGGACAATCAGGATGGCCACCGGGAGAACCAATGGGAGCAACAGGAGGAGGACTTGCATGGTTGCTTAATTGATGCTTATGGCCTCAGCTGCATGCAGCTCATATGTAGTAGTAGTATACCTGTGTATGCCAGTATTTATAAACATATACTGTATATTGCAATTTTGAGATAGCTATATCTGGTAGGGAGAGAGGAAGCTGTCATTGTCGATGACGGCTGGAGAATATGATTTTGAGATAGTACCTCTTTGCTTTCTGTACACTTGCAAGTCAGACATTTATTTTGATGGTCGGGCGCTTTGAGGGCTTGTTTAGAAGACAAATTTTTTGCGAAATTGATACTGTAGCACGCGTGAAATCTTTTATAGTAAGTGTCTAATCATGGTTTAAGTTGGTTCATCATATTCGTCTCGTGGGTTATGCACTAACCGTGCAAACATGTAAAAGATTTATCTACATTTAATACTTCATACATGTGTCCAAACATTTGATGTGATGGGATTTTAAAATTTGAAATTATGATGTAGTTTGCTGCAACCCTTCACGGCTACAGAGCATGCATTCACTGTTAGCTCATCATATTCACTGAACGGACAATGATAATATTATCTGCTTGTTCATGAATTCAATCACCTACAATTTTATTAAGCACAATTAAATCCACAGGTACTCACGACTCAAACTCTCATGTTCCTCTCCCTAATTTTAGAATATTTTACAAATTGTAGCTACATCACCAAAATTAGAATTTTTTTTAAAAAAATTATATGCTAAAATTAGCTACAGTGTTTTGAGACCTAGATGACGCTCTCTTTCAAATTTAGAAACCTACGATGATCATCTTAAAAATTTAGAACCTAAATGACATCTTATAAACTAAAGTTTATAGACACAGATATCACTTCGAAACTTCGGAAAGAAACGACTATCACGAGCTTATTTTCCTTTCGTCAATATCACAGCGAATCAGAGGTCTGCAAGTGTGCCTCAAGCAGTTGCTGCGGCTTTGCGCAGAATGGTCAATGTCAAAGAAACCAGCAACTGGGAACTTACCCGAGATCCGAGATTGTGTGTACAAATGCATGATCCTGATTCCTAGATCCGAGATTGTGTACAAATGCATGATCCTGATTCCTGATCATTGGCTCGTAGGGGTACGGTGCCTTTCCTGTCAACGCAGCAGCTCACTGTCTGTATACGCAAAGGCATCGCCATCGCGGCATGTCATCATGCGCAGAAAGTCTCTCGTCTCATTCGTGATCTCCAATCACAAATACTGGATGCCTGGATGGCTGTGTCTAGCGACGCGTGCCAAAACGGCAAGGTGCATGTATGCGTTGACTACCACTGCACGTGTTGCAAAGTGATGAATAGTAATGCAGTGCATGCACTAGGCTAGCTGGGGTGACCTGACAGCATATACAAAGCTCAAGCTCTCAGCCAGTCAGCAGCCGCCGACACCCTCCAAGGCTCCAACGCTCCAGATAAGAAAACCTGTCAAGTTGACGAGGCCACTGGCCTCCACTTTGTTCACTCCTGAAGCAACAGCTCAGCTCAGTTGCTCCGATCCTCCCCTAATCGTCACCCTCACCTAATTCTTTTTGTCATATGGCCACCATAATTGTCGATGACGGCTGGAGCATATGATTTTGAGATAGCCCCCGCTTTTTGTTCCTGTATACTTGCAAGTGAGACATTATCCTGATGGTTGGGTGCTTTTAGTGATTGTGTAGAGTGTAGTGAATTGTTTTGGTGTAGTTTGCTGCAACCTTCACGGCTACAGAGCATGCATTCACTGTTGGCTCATCATGCATGTCACTGGCAAAAACATTTATTCAGCTGATCTTTTAATGTTTAGTACTCAGATAGAAAGTTGGAGGCCACATTCATTTGTAATAATGGAAATCAAAGAAATTTCTTTGAATCCTTACAATGCACTTATTCATTCTTTGAACCTGCAGCACGACAAACACGATGGATTGCCTGCTCCAGTTGGACTTGCAGGACACTTTATCCATCCAATAAGTTAACTAAAACTTTTGGCCTCCGATCGATCGGCGAGGCACAAGGTGAGCACGTAGTGGACGCTCCATGAAATTGAACAACAAGACGCTGGCATCCGTGTGGAGTTCCACGGCGTGCTTACCCTCTGCTTCTCTCCACTCGAACTCCCTCACAATATTTTCCATGAAGTACCCGATGTGGTGCAACGACATGCTTATAGCAGGGCACATCCTCCTGCCAGCCCCAAAAGGCATCATCCTCATCTCCCCTGCCATGGACAACAGGTTCTTGATAGTGCTTTCTCCAGCTCTACATGCTTGGAAACGTTCTGGCTTGAACTCATCAGGGTCAGACCACACTGTCTTGTCTCGCCCTAGAGCCTCCAACGAGAAGACCATCTTGGTACCCACAGGAATATGCTGGCCATCATGAACCACTTGGTCTTCTTCCATTACCATTGTTTCATATTCATGAGGTCGGTTAATTAGATAATCTTGTATAAGTAATTTTTTAGTCCTGAAAGCTGTTTCTCACTCTTCTTGAAGAATTTAAACTAGCTCCCAAAAAAAAATACAGTGAACAAATGCAAAAATAAAGGTGGCAAGGAGATTTGTATAGAGAAAATTATAACTGTTGTTGAATGTCTAGAGCTTCTTTTTTAGTATTAAAAGTATTTGAAATAGTTTCTAAAATCCACTTTCCAGTCCTGATTTTTTTGGCAGGATTAAAAAAAGGGAAAAATAGTTTTCATGGAGCAAACATGAACACTCATTGTGAATTCGTGACGTAGTATAGATGGCCCGGTGTTTTGGCATGGCCCATGCACAGCATGGCGCGATGGCCGTCGGTTCGTGCCGACCTGGACTGACTCTATTAGGGCCATGCTTGGGCGGGCTGCTGTCTCAACAGCGTGCGATGGCCGAACCTGGCCCGATTAGTAGATCTACCTTAGCCAACCCTACCTCCTAACTAGTCCTGACTCCCGGGCGATACCAGGTAATCTTCCTGTCCGACCAGGTCAGACAGGAGACGCCCTCCGACCACCCCCTCCCACTGTTTATCTTCCCCAGCGCCCCCGTGCCCGCGCCTCCGCTCGCTGCCCGTACCCGCGCCCACGCCACGCTCGCTGCCTGCGCCCGCGCCTAAGCTCGCCGCCATCGCCATCGTCGCCATCTCCGGCAGCCTTCCCCGGCGGGTATAGAAGGGAGGGGGTTGGGGAGGTAGGGAAGATAGGCGGCGGGGAAGGTCGCCGGGCGGCTTAGGGGCCCTGGCGGCGGTAGCGGCGGCCGGGAAGGCCTAGGGCGGGGGCGTCGTGGTCGCCGGCGTCGATGGCGACGGTGGTGAGGTGCGGCGGCGACGGGATTGAGGGCGGGGAGGGGAAGATGGAGGCGCCGCGGCGTGGTAGGGCTCGCCGGAGCTCCTCTTCTCTTCGTACACTCTGGTCCGATCCCGACACACCTCTTCGGTACCCTCATGCCCCATCCCTTACATCCCAAGGCCACTCTCCTATCCCAACGTCGGCGGCTCTTCCATCATCCCATGTCGGCACCCAAGGAGGCTTCTCTACTAGAGTGGGCAGCAATGACCATGCGAACTGTGCGTGACAATGACGGAGTAGCGTGCACACGCAACAACCAACGTACGGTAGTGGTGTAGCAAGCTCAGGAACGGTGTGTCGACGGACCGGTCTATAGCACGGTCCAAGACTTAAAGGGTTGTGCCTGGGCCATGCAGGCACGACACGGGCCAATGATGCAGCCATGCTATATATATTAGACAGACCCCCATCGGACCATACCTTGATCGGGACCGTGCTAGCTAGGGCGGGCCAGACTAGGCAGCCCATTTGTTCATCTATCGCAACATATGTCTATGTGCGTGCATCCAACACATGAAACAATTGCTTAAATATAAGAGAAATAGTTGGAAAGAAAACTATGACTCTTCCATATATTGGGTACATGCACATGGACACATACCACGAACCACCATGAGTTCTTTTAGAAAAAGTAATCTCCAACAACTCCTTGTCCTAACTCTTCCGCACATGGAAAAATCAATAGACATGCACGAAAATATGCGTGTGGTGGTTGAATCAATTCTCCCAGCATTTCTTCCTTCTTGGGCCAAAAGAAAGAAGGTGATGCTATCCCTTAGAAAGCCGATCACTACCTCCAATGCCCTAAGAAAGAGGTAAAATCAATAGCTATATATAGCGATGCCTATAATGGGCGCTGGGCTATCGGTCCGATGTGACTGAAAGGAGAAGGCTACTGTTTTCAAAAAAAAAAAAGAAAGGAGAAGGCTACTGACCGACTATGGCCGGCTTGGTGTGCCTGTGTGGTCATAGGTGGGGGGCGACACGGTTGGAGGCGGCCATGGCAAGGTGGCCGTGGGGTGTGATCTTCGCACCAACAAGACTGAGTTGCCGCCAACAAATTAACTTTCGCATCAGGCCCGTGCGACCGCACAGGGCCCTAAATTTCTGTGGGTGCTAATCTTGTGTGTACATAGTATGTGGACCTGGTCTATATTTTTTGGCGCAAGTAGTTTATGCATGCCCAAAATAATGTTTGCCTCTGTTCTACTCCCTCCATTCTAAATTATAAGTTATTTTAAGAACCTTAGAGGATCAAAGCATTTCAAGATTGACCAAAATTATAGAGAAAAATATAAATATTTATGACACCAAGTAATATATATTATGAAAATATATTAATTAAAGAATTTAATGATACTTAGTTGATATTGTAAATGTTATTTTGTCATATAAACCTGGTTAAAGTTAAAATGTTTTAACTTTTCAAGATTTTTAAAATGACTCATGGAGGGAGCACTTCTTCGTACCGTAGACTCATCTTCATCCTGAATTCCTGATTGTGTGTCTTCCTTCTTTTCGACGAGCCACGATTCGCTCGTTGGAAGCCTGCGAGAGCCGAGCGGCCGTGCCAAACTGACGAGTGTCGGAGTGGACGTGAAACTGGGAAGCTATGATGGTCATTCTGTGAACTAGTATGAAGCCGTGTGCGGCGAGTCAGCAAACAAGGCAATCTCCTTTTTTGTATTTTCTAAAATTCTACTCCATTCATCTCAAATTATAAGTCATTACGAGAATCTTAGAGAGTCCAAGTATGTCAACTTTGATCAAGTTTATATAATAAGATAATAATGTTTATAATATCAACTAGGTATTATTACATTCTTCATCAAATATATTTTCATAGATAAGTCATTACAAGAATTTTAGAGAGTCCAAGTATCTCAACTTTGATCAAGTTTATATAATAAGATAATAATATTTATAATTTCAACTAAGTATTATTATATTCTTCATCAAATATATTTTCATAGTACACTTACTTGGTGACATAAATCTTCGTGTTTGCACTATAATTTTAGTCAAACTTGATTTTTTTTGACTTTCTAAAATTCTTAAAACGACTTACAATTTAAAATAGACGGAGTACTAACTATTAAATTAGTAAAACGTGAATTTGATGTATTTGTACCATATGTCCAATTTTTTCTTCTTCTTTTCATCTTTTGTATACAAGTTAGTATTTCAATATCCAAACCATTAGCCATGTTTTCTGCACATCGGGCCAGAAAATATGATTCGGGTCATCATAAGTTGGGGAAGTTCTTGTTGACAATACTAGTGCTCAAACGAATAGTAATGGCGATGGCTTGAATATTTTTTACCACGCTTTTTTTTTTGGGTATATACTATTGTTTATTTTTCTTTTTATACTCCCCTATGAGGCCTCATTATAGACTTCGCACAGGGCCTCGGTTTAGGCCAGGACGGCCCTGCTTAATTCGCATGTATGGGACAATTTTTTGTTTCTTATTTAAGTGAGATTTTAGATGTAGTTGGAGGAACCCAACAAATATACACAAAGTTCTAACTTTTTTAGCTTACTTGGAAAACACATTTTTTGATTTTTTTTAATTATTGGAGATGCTCTTAGGAATACTCCATCTGTCTTAAAAAACGCTTTAAAGATGCGTGTTGATCAAACTTTCTCAAATTTAACTAACTTTATAGAAAATATTAACAGTATCACTAAAAAATTGTTATCAAAACATAAAGTTAAAAATATTTGATTTATTAGGAGTGTGGAACAGGGTGAGTAATTAAGTACCACTTGGCTTACCTGTCTAAATACCCACATGGTGGTGGGATGTAGCCGCAACGCTTCCAAGATGACAGCGTTGAGGTGGTTGAGCTTCCCAAGAACCTCCTCCCCGACCGCATCAGATTCGCCATGATCCACTGCAGCGCCGCCGACAAAGATTCAGTTCCAGAACCAAGGAACTCCGAGCAGAGTCCCACGAGTTCACCGTCCTCGAGCCTCCGCTGCCGCCTTATTTGCCTGCCTTTGTCGTCTGCTTCGAATTCTTCTACCGGGACATGAAGGTCCTGGAGCGTGTGCACGTATGTCGTCGGCGTCTCGTCGGAATGACGACGGGGATGGCTGCGGCAGCCGTCGATGAGCGGGAGGTACAGCTCCTCCTGCTGCTGTCGTATGGCGACGAGCTTGTTCCACCGCCTGCGGTAGATGAACCTCCACAGCGCCAGGAACGGCGGCGGCGCAGCCACGAACGTGCGTGCCGCGGGCAAGGACAGGATGAGCTCCATCTGGACATCAGCCATGGCGCGGACCACGGCGGCGGCTTCAACGCGCTCGCCGAAGCACATGGTGGAGACGAGGCCGAACACGGCGCCGCGGATGCTCTCCGTTGCAAGCACCACGCCGGCGCAGGCGAGCTGCTGCTCCCTGAGGTCCTCCACGAGGCCGCGCAGCGCAGGGCGGCGCGCTGCCGCGTAGCCGTGCAGGTGCGTCGGGTGGAGAACTCCCGAGGTGAGGTTGTGGCGGAGGGCGCGCCAGAGCTGGCCGTAGGGTGCCGAGATGATGTTGTGGTAGAGACGGCCGGAGAGGACGGCGCTGGGTGACATGGATGGAGGACGGTTTGAGAAGGAGCCGCCGGCGCTGACGAGAAGGTGGTGCGCCGCCGCACAGTCCGTGATGAGCATAGCTGGTGGCTTACTTATTGCAAGACGAACCAGCTTGAGGTTGGCCAGGCATGCCTTCATCGGTGTTGAACGCCGGACGATCAGGATGAACACAGGGAGAACCAACGGGAGCAACAACACAAGGACTTGCATGATTGCTTGATGCATGATTTCGATGGTTGGGTGCCAAACGGTTTTAAAACTATTACAAATGAATAGTGTAATCTATGTTGTATTATTGATGAACTACAGTGATATATAGGAGTGTTGTCCAAAGGGCCAGTTTGAAGGGGTCAGATGCCCCAAAGGGCCTAATTACAGTAACTGTCACTAGCAGTTGCTAATGACGCGAATTCTACTAATTGATCACATGTCTAATTATTCCTAACACTCCCCCTTGATCAGTTGGTCTTGTAGATGTCTTCGTTTATTCATCAATTATTGTCTTAAATCTTTGAAAAAACCCAGTGGGAAAAATCCAAAGTATATTGATATACCAGGAAAAGCTCCTTAAAAACCCCATGGAAAAATAAGGAGAAACACCTTGATATATAAGTATATATATCTTGATGTTTATAGACCCTTTAGGCGATCCTAAAGACATAATCTAAAAACAATTTGATCCATTATCAATGTGTCATATATTATCCTTGAAAAACCTTAGTGAGGAAAAATAGATAATATGACAACTATCTTTGTATTAACATTGCCTCATCAAAAACTTTAAATGAGAAACTTCAAAAAGAAAAACTCACGTAAAGAAAAGAGTACAATGCATCTTATGGTTTAATATCATCCACCAAAAACCCCTGTGGGAAAAAATGGATGATATAACATAAACTTGTGTTGATATTGCCTCATTAAAAACTTTATATAAGAAACCCAAAGGGAAAAAACTCATACAAAGAAAAGAGTGCAATATGATGTTTGCAACAAGTTATTAATCAGAGGGACTCCCCCCTGATTTTAGCAAACCTTGAAGTAAATCTATACCAACGCACTCAACACATAAGAAATGTGGAGTATAGAAGACTTTGTGAATATCTCTACGAGATTATCACAAGAACTTAGTTTGCAAATGTTCTAATGCCCATATTACCTATGGAATAGAACTATTTTAATGCAAAATATTGCATTAAGTATAACTTGTCTCCATCTACACAATACAAGTTGCATTACCTTTATAGATAATGACTTTGATTCAATAGAATCAACACCACATAACTTCAGTATGTGATATATCATTCTGTCAAGCTATACACATTCATGTGTAGCCTTGTACAATACAATGTCAGAATGACTAATGGTAGTGACAATTAAATATCTATTTAAAGATTGTCACAAAATGGTCTTTCCATATTCATAAGTTTATTTCAATGATCTAAAATTTGGGGATCTTATAAATAATCAAAATTATTATATCCAACCAGATCATGATTTCTTCCAAACGAACATACCAAGATCACTTTTGCTATCAAGATATCAATGGATATTCTTAACTTTAATCCACCAACATTTGGCAGGAGTAGCGCTGCTATCAGATAGCAAATCATTATAAAAATAATATCCGGCCGGGAACTTTTGCAAGATATATTAGCGCGTAAATAGCACAGAGATAATGAACCACATGTCCCAATATCTCATTTCAATCACTATGGCTTAAACCAATCTTCCTCTATTATGAGGTAGAACAACCATATGATACCTTCATATTGAATCATTCAATATGATATGGATATAGATAGCTTACGTATAAAATCTTGAGGGAAGATACTTGATTAGAAACACAAAATAAAATTTTGATTTAGTCCATATCTACAATCTCAAACTCCGTCTTTAGATTACAACGTGCTATTAATATGTGTTCATCACAAATGATGTCAAGACTATAATACTATGAAATCCAATCAAGGACTTCAACATGAACACCACGTGTAATCAATCTTGTATCCCTTAAGTTTAGGAAATACACAAAGTCGATTGTACCAAAAACGACTAGATTGTTTTAAGCCATATAATGACTTCTGCAACTTGATAGAATACGTGTTGCGATTTGCCTTTAGATTCGGTATAATAATTCCATCAGAAACTTTCATGTATATATTAGAATCCAATGACCCATATAACTATGCAGTCATTACGTCCATCAACTGCATAGATAGACGATTTTGTACTACCAATGCTATTAAATATCGAAAAGTTATTCCGTTCATTACCGGAGAGTATGTTTCGTTGAAATCAACGCTTAGGTCTTTGCGTAAAACCTTATGCCATAAGCCTTGCTTTATATCTCACCACTTCATTGTTTTCATTCCTTTTATGAACGAAAACACTATCCTTTTATTAAGCGAGGCAATCTCTGTCTCAATTGCAACCTTCCACTTATCCCAGTCTGAGTGCTTTTTGCACTCAACCATAGACTTAGGATTTGAATCAATCTGAAGGGTGTTTGCAATTCGTTCAGACAAATGACAGTCGACTATTATGGACTTATGATTATAAGACTCTCTAGTCTTAGCGAAATTTATAGAAATTTCGTCTACCCTTAAAGATTCATCATGATTTCCCAAAATGATGGATCCAGGGTCTTCTGATGTTCCAGCTTCGGTGTTTATGCGCATAATTGAGCTAGATCGTGGATCACTTCTATCCACAGGACATTGTATGTCCTCTAGGTGTCTATCAACTAAATGTTGAGTTTTATTTCTAGTCTTCTTTTGTTTGTGTTGGCACAAAATGCGGTTCTTGCGTCTCAATACACCACCGAAGCCGGATATGATCTCAAGAGCGTCGGAGCTTCCAAGATCCAGCTAGTTTTAAACCCAGTTAGAGAGTGCCGATAACACTCAGGCGTGCCAGTCAATTTGACCTACAATTGACAAGGAAAAGATAATAATCAGTAATCACAGGGCGGAACTAACTGGTGTGTCCAGGTAGTTCCAACTATGTGGCTTTGAGAGCCGATTTAATCGGAAATCGACTAAAAAGTCGATTCCGGCATATATGCATGTTTTGTTATAGAAATAGACACTGAACTGATACATAATCGATTGATATGCGTGATCAAATAGAACAATCTATATTAAACAAATCTATGCAGATAGTTGTAACAGATTAAAGCATAATCGATTGCTGTAAACAGGTCAAATCATTCAATTTAGGTTGTCTGAACGTTAAACAGGCAGAAATCGGCTATTTAGCCGATTTGGCAGAATGCGATCGGTTAATTGGTTTTCTCGAAAAAGCACAACCGTATCGGCTAATTAGCCGATTCGGGGTCCGTGAAGCAGAAAACTTGGCGGTGATTAGTTTCAAGTATAAATCTAGTACTAATACGAAGCTGGTCTAGAAGGCCTGCGGCTTTGTACTAGTTTAGATATATTCCCGAAAATAATCACAAGCAAATTTAGAAAGAATACAAAACTGGTCTAGAAGGCCGACGACTCTGTGTTCATTCAGATCGGCTCTTGTCAAGCATCCACAGCACGTATGAGCAAGATTACGATAATACTGGCCGAATCAAGCGATATCATAACAAAGCATGAACGAGACATAAATGACATTTTTCATGTGGATCTAAGGCCAATACTATGCAATTTTGATCGGGTAGAAAGATGTTATATTAATAAATAAACAATAAATGACAAATAACATATTGATAACTTAATGAATCTAACTAAGATGCCAAATTAGTTAGAGTCGATAACTAATCCATGCACATAATCAAGCTTAACCTAAGCCTTCGTCCACCGGATGACGTTAAACATAGATTAAACAAGAAAATAAACATGTATCGATAACTAACCCTTATTTGATCTAAACCCACATCCACCGGATGACGCTAAACTTATATCAAATAAGAATCAACCCCAATCTACGATGCTCCCATGTCCACCGGATGACATTAAAGAGACAAAACTTAGCGAGGCATGACGGTACTTACAAGCAAGCCTGCGTCCATCGGATGACACTCAGCCCGATTGAAGAACTCGCCGAGATTTACGTTACTCCTACTCCTAAGTTTTCGCCGGAGCCGAAAGATGTGTTGTATTGATGTGTGTTCATTACAATGTGCATCCCCTTTATATTTATAGGGGTGCCTGGGCTTCGGTGGCGCAATACATAGAAAGTTGTACAAGCCAAATATGTTTCTAACTAACTCGGCTATACGTGATCTCCAAGTCCAGCCCTATCACGTCTTCTATTTTGCTTGTTATGGGCCGAACCACGTACCGACCTTGGTAATGTGTAGATATGCACGTGCTTGTGTATCTTGCATCTTCACCACGTCGTCATCTTCACATATATATAAAGATATTTCCTTGTATAGCCCGACCAAACGAAACATCCGATCCCTTCTCTGGTCTTCCTTGCATATAGGCATATATATATAAAAATAGGCATCCGGTGGCCACCAATTTACGGAACTCACATATGTGCCGAACAAAATATGCACCTTTCTTGACCTTCCAGCTTTCTTGCAAGCCACGATTATCCTAAGATATATGCCAAATATTATTTCTTGCCTTTTCTTGCACTTACGTGACATACCGGATAATCGGCCAATTATTTCCTCTCTTCTTGACTTCAGTTTGCTTCCAAATATGCAACCAGACATGGCCAAAACAACATTTTCTCGGCCGGTGAAGAGCACCTGAACACCATGCATCTACAAATTTATTGAGAAATATTTTTGAACCAAATTTTGGTGTAAACAGTTTGCTAGCAATCACATCTTGCTTCTTGGAAGTGCTACTCCCCCTCTTCTTATGAAGTTGGGGATGAGTGGTTTTATTAGGTACCTCCACTCTTTCAGGCATGTTCCTTGCAGGATGGAGAGACTTTGTGACACCTTTATAATTTGAGAAAGCGCTAGCAGATTGTTTGCAATATTTTGCAAATCAATAATTCTTTGAACTTGAAGTTCAGAGTCTGTAGTACATGGATCAGAAAAGGAATGCCTTTGGCATTCCAATCAATTTCCTGGCATTCCAAATGGTACAATTCTCCCCCTAATGCCGGAAAATGGACCTCTTTAAAGATACAATCAGCGAATCGAGCAGTAAATAGATCTCTGGTAAGGAGTTATAAATACTTAATGATTGACGGAGGTGGAAACATAGATCCCCAATTTTCTATGGGGTCCCATCGATGTTCGCTGAGGTGGTGAGATGGGTACGTATACAATGCACCCAAACTTACGCAAATGGGAAATATTTAGAGGATTCCCACGTACTAACTATAGTGGGGAGATTTCGTGATATGCAGTTTGTCATAGTTGAATTAGATCTACAGCGTGCAGGACTGCATGATCCCAACAAGACATAGGCAATTTGCAATTCATTAACATAGGTCTTACAATGAGCTTGATTCTTTTAATCAACGATTCAACCAGGCCATTTTGGGTATGGACATATGAAATGTCCATTCGGATTGATCGAATCCGATGTTCAAGATAATGCGTCTTGAACTTAATAAGTTGGGCCATTATTTTGGCAAAATCATGGTTGCGTGCCGACAACTAGGACACGTGAAACCATCTAGATGCGTCTATCAATACCATGAAATACCTGAACGGTAATGGTTGGATCGGACCACAAATATCTCCTTGACTTCTTTCAAGGTATTTTAGTGGTTCAGCTCTAATTTTAAGATGTGATGGACTTAAAATTAATTTCCCTGTTGCACAAGCAATAGCTTTTTCATATAATGACCTATGGAATTGTCGATAATTTTCCATATATCCCTACTCTAGGGTGCCCAAGTCAATCATACCATTTATGGAATGTATCGATGTCTTGGAATATTATCTTATAAGTAACATGTTCTATGGGCTTTATGTATGTATAGGACAATCCAGTTTAGAGTGAAGAATACTTTCATAGATTTGTTTGTCGAATCCAGTAATCTTGGTTAAGAGACAAAATTTCTCTTTATTATCTTGATGTGTTTCCACATGCAAACCATTCTTACGGATATCTCTATAACTTAGAATGGTACTATCTAGTCGGGATACAATACGGCATCCTCGAATGTAATCTAAGTACCCATAGGTAGAGTAATAGTGGCTCAATAAGAATCAACTATTAATGCATCTCTACCCGCAAAGGTGATAATATTTCCCTCTCTTTTCTTAAGAGTCTGAATATATTTCATC
This sequence comes from Eremochloa ophiuroides, assembly GCA_038502445.1. Taxonomy (NCBI): domain Eukaryota; kingdom Viridiplantae; phylum Streptophyta; class Magnoliopsida; order Poales; family Poaceae; genus Eremochloa; species Eremochloa ophiuroides. Next base: position 3,299,990 of record JAHLJS010000004.1, on the reverse strand, counting down.
TCTCTAAGTATAAGTATAGAATTTGTGGTACAATAGTCCACAAGGCATAATTCTTTCTCCTTTGGATCAAGACCAACAGAAAATTATATACATACAATATATTTAATATGAGTTGTACTATAATATAAACAAGATTGTACAACTTGCAAATTTACTAATATTATTCAATCAATTCTATATGACTTGTATTATTACAACAACTATTGATTATGATATCAAGTGTGGACTGAGATTATTCCAAATCTCCAAACACGTCTCCTGAACCAAAGTCTAAGATCATGTTGTCCATCGATGGAAGGTTCTTTTCAATAGGAGTAGAATTGTTGTTCTCAGTGGAACAATCTCCTTTGAGGGCATTGAAATGCGCCTCATATTTCTTCTCTCCAATAGGCTCAGCCTCCTTCAAAGACTTTTGGTATAAAGCAACCAAATACTTAGGTGTACGACAATTCTTGGCAAACTGCGAAAAATCTCCACATCTATGAATTTTTTATCATTTGTGGGTTTCGCATTGTCCTTGTTCCTCTTATTTGAATTATGTCTTTGTTTCTTATTGTGTTTGCGTTTACCAAAGTTGTTCTTTGGACGAAGTCCGTTGAACTTATTCTTAGCATTTTTCTCTACGTTATTAACTTCAGGTAGAGGCACCGTAGCAAAAAAATGCTTTTGATGATTTTTTAAAAGAAGTTCAACATGTTTTTCTGCATGAGTCAACGTATGAATAAGCTGGGAATAAATTTGGTAATTATGAGCCCTATATTGCTGTTGCAATATTCTATCAGACGGAAGCATAGTAGAGAGTGTTTTCTCTATCTTATCTACATCCGTTGGCTCTTTCTCACAAAACTTCAATTTGGAATAAATTTTATGAACAGCGTGGTTATAGTCAGCCACAGATTTAAAATCTTGAAGACGTAAGTGATTCCATTCATGGTTGACCTCAGGCCAAATGAATACCTTTTGCTGTTCATATCGCTCTTTAAGAGCGACCCATAATTCATGAGGGCTTTCTATCATAAGGTATTCAGATTTAAAGTCCCTATGAATATAAAACCGTAGCAAAGTTAAAGTTAGATTTGCTTATCTTGCAGGTCAACCCCGGATTGAGGTTCCTGAATTGTAGCCAAAAGACTACGAAAAGCAAGCACTATCTTGATATCAGAATCCCAGGTAGGGTAATTGCTACCATCAAATGTGAGTTCATCGAACTCCTTAGTGGCCATGATCCTACGTGGGCAGTCATGGATTAATTAATTTACCTAATGGTAAATTAAAATCAACATGGTAATGTTGTAAAAATAGGTGCAACATTTTTAGTTGTATATCTTATCATACCTTTTGGATTGTTGTAGGTAATCACAAAGTTGTGTAACCATACAACCAAAAATCATCATAAATTTTAATAAACACAAGGTAGATAGTCTCTATGTTAAAGATAAAGAGCAGCTCTTTTATAGTAGGCAAATATATTGCTGCCTAAGCACGGTCTCAGGGCAAGATAATTCACAAGTGAATTAAATGCTGCCTTTGCTTAAGACTCTACTATCTTGTGTAATATTAAAATAATATGATGAATATAGCAATCCAAAACTTTTATTTTGGGTAAAAACACAGTGTAGGTAATCATCAAGTTTCGTAGAAACATGATGTAGACCTTTCTGTAATGGGCAATTTGATCAATGCTATGGCACGGTCTCTAGGCAGGATAATTCACAAGAAATTAAACGCAGCCAATGCTATAGACTCCATTACCATGTGTTATTTAACCAAAATAAGCAAGATATGTATATTACAATTTAAATTCTATAGTGATTTAAAATTCTAATTCTAAAGATGACATAGTTAAATTACAACCAAGTTTACTAGCAAATTTATCTTGTATGTGGTGCAAATAATATGGTTTGGGGCACCAACATACCCAATTCTATCATAAAATTACAAGTGTAACTAATATGTTAGTGCAAAATAGGGGGTTTGGGTGCACCAACATAGCCCAAAAACAATTTATCGAAGTCACAAATGTTATATGTATGTGGTGCAAAGGGGGATTTGGTACACCACATACACACAAAAAAAATGATAGAAAAACATGAGTCATTGCATAATCATATAAACAAACCACAAATCTATATATACAATGACAACATACAGTAGTACAAAGCAATAACAATTTATACAACAGACTGATGTTCTTGCAGAAATGTAAATTAGCTAAACCATATGCTAATTAATTATACTACCGTATAAATAAAAAATAACTAATAAAAATAAAATTTCTAAAATAAAACAAACAAAACAGCCAGCCTGGCCGCGGCCCAGCCATCCAGCCAGGCACGCGGCCCAGCCAGCAACCGAGGCTGCGGCCTAGCCGAGTTAGAGCAAGGGGTGGGCGCGCCTGTGGGCCGCAACCTGGGCTCGGGCCGCCATTCCGGCCCAGGTGGGAAAGGAGGGGGCGTGGCCTATTAAGGTTGGCCGCCATTCCGCCCTGTCGCCCATCTCCGCACAGCCGCCGTCGCCCGCAGCCGTCTAGCCGCTGCCATCGCCTTCCCTTGCCGGACCTTCTGCCGGTGATGCTCGTCGTCGAGTGCTCCCCTTTCCCTTCCCTTCACATGGCAGAGTAGGGCCGAAACCCTAAGTCCGGCCATGGAGGCCGGCCAGCGGTGCAGGCCTCGCTCGTCCCCGGCGAGCTCCAGCCATGGAGGCCAGTGCTTCAAGCCGGGATCGGCGGATCCACAACAACCGGCCATCCCTAGGCCAATCAGAAGCGGGGAGCCTCCTCCCCCTATTCGAGGAGGAGACGAAAACGGCTCCAATGGCGTCTTCGGGTGACCACATCTCCGCCCGTGTGCTAGAGTTGAGGAACGTGGGCGCCCCGCAGCGTGCAGCCGGAGCGAGCGTCGTCGGCGGCATCAGCGGGGTCGGCATCGGTGTCGTGCAAACACCCGGAGCAAACTGCAGATGGCAAGGTGACGCGCGGTGGCCATTCTGCCCTCCTGCGCAGGTTCCGATGGAGCGACGAGAAGGATTCTGGTGCGTATCAATGTCGCGCAGTGCTCTGCGAATAGCCCCTTGGATGCAGGCCTTTGGTTCTTCTTCTCGTTTTTTTTAAATCGGTGTGAAGCAGAACAACTTCCGTTCTTGCGGAAGCAAGCAAGTTTGCCTCTTCTTCTGTTCACGGTGGCCACAACTGCAATGTCTCCGGCGATCGATGTCTCCGGCGAAATCCTTTCCTGGCGCTCGCTCTTGCGTTTTTCTCGGCCAAAGCGTCAGCGGAGGGAGAGCCGAAGTGCTGATAACGTATTACAAATGAATAGTGTAATCTATGTTGTATTATTGATGAACTACAGTGTACAATATATATGTATAGGAGTGTTGCCCAAAGGGCCAGTTTGAAGGGGTCAGATTCCCCAAAGGGCCTAATTACAGTAACTGTCATTAGCAGTTGCTAATGACGCGAATTCTACTAATTGATCACATGTCTAATTATTGCAAACAAAAACCTCGGGTAGGTTTACCCCCATCTAATCACGATTATAGCCCATTTAAATGGCGGTTTAGTCTGGAAAAATAGCTAAACAGCATGTGACCGTTTAGTCCATTTGAACATTTAGCCTAACACTGATTGGTACTCCCTCTATCACAGGATATAACTCATGAATGCTTGTTTGATGAAATATAACTCATGAAACATTTGAAATATATGCATGCAACAAGCATTGTATCCTTGAGGGCATTTGCGCAGGGCCCAACGCTTCTCCTTGCGCAGACGAAGGCGTCGATAGCGGCCACGCCCTTCTGGTGGGGAACGGCAGCGCCGATGGCACCTCGACTTAGCAGTGGGGCACGACGAGCTAGCTAGAGCATGATGCAGCAGGGATGGAGCGCGGTGCAGGGATGGAGCGGCGCTGGATGGGGGAGTCGCATGGCATGGGAGGGTTGCGCGGCGGAGAGAGCAGCGAGCGCATGGCGTAGTAGCGTCAGATGGAGAGCATAAGGTTGTGAGCAGGAGCAGGTGAAGCAACACGGGATGGGAATAGGGAGTGGGGTCACGAGCCGCGTCGGGGATGTGAAATGCGGGAGGCAGAACTGAGCGCGTGGCGGACAGAGTACGACACGTGGCATACGTCCCTCTCCGGACGTCGACACCAATCATTTCCGTGCCTTACATCATCTCCGGGAGGAGTAGTTAGTTGGATGCCCTAGCGGTGTTCTTTTTTGTTTCTTTGGGCTAGACAGAGGTCAGAAGGATTTCAATACGTCGAATAATCTTGGTGTAACATCATTGAAATCAATAAACTCCCCTTTAAAAAACACTATGAGCATCCGGACCATCGGCTGATCCGGTAGACAATTGATTGAACTCGAAGAATATCTAGAATATTCCTCACTAGACCATCAAGTAGGCTGCTGGGAAAATGAGTATATATGCTGGACAATTATATATAAATAAACAATTTGATAATGACCAGCGACATGTCACTATGCAGATACGCTCACTGTCTAGTCTCTACAGATAGTGCACCAAACAAATGACGTCAACAGCCAACAGCTAGCCCAACTGCTCACCAAGCAATCAACATCAAGTGATGTCAATACTAGTGCACCAAACAAATGACGTCAACAGCCAACAGCTAGCCGAACTGCTCCCCAAGCAATCAACAAGTTATGTCAAAAGTGGGCCACTGGACTGTCCAGTGAAGGCATTTTGTCAGCATCTGAAGTTTAATTTCTGCACAAAAAGAAGAAGAAGAAGAAGAGGAGAAAACAAGTTCAACAAACGGCAGGACTTTAATTTATGTTTAAGTTATGCATATATGAAATTGTTCTACTATACATTTCTCACTAACATAATGTTATGGGTACAGGTCCTTGGAGTTTGATGGAAGCAACCACCAATTTTGTCGACAAACAAAACATCGAGATATATATAGAGTAGGTCACTAACAGACACTACCGGAAAACCTGCCTTTGCCGACTGCCCGTGGCTTTGCCGACTGCTAAATGCCTGGCAGGTGGCAAAGAGGTCATTTGCCGACTGCCAGAAGAAGGCAGGTGGCAAAGATAGCCCCCTTTGCGACTGCCAGACCTTGGCAGGTGGCAAAGAGGCCCTTTGCCACCTGCCAAACTCAGCAGGTGGCAAAGTTTTTTTTTTCTTTTGAATTTTAATTTCAAACTTTTTCTGTGATCCTTCTAAATTGTATTGAATCATATTTTCAAATTTGAAACATTTTCATAACTTTTTTGCAATATTTCTTGAATTTATTTTGTTTACTTGTATTTTTCTCGAAAAAGTAAAATTGAACTGCAGGTGCATGAAATAATGAAATCTAGCCATTCAAAAAATTATATTCATATTGGATAGTGTATTTTGAGGTCCTATCCAGGAACTCACCCAAAATTTTGAACTCCTTGTTCACGAAACATGACTCTCCAAATGCGGAAGAAGTGTTATTTAATTATATAAAATACAAACGAAGTCTGAAAATCACGAAACTTGGCGAGGTGTCATCCCATCGTATGTGGAGGCTGTGATAAAAAATTGAGAATGTTTCGAGCAAGTTATGACATCGGATGACTAAAACCTAGACATCTCCACATGTGATCACTAGTGGTTACATGTGGAGATGTCTGGGTTTTAGACATCCGACGTCACAACTTTCTCGAAACATTATAAATTTTTTTATCATAGGCTCTTCATGTGATAACATGACACCTCGCCAAATTTCATGATTTTCGGACTTCGATTGCATTTTATATAATTAAAAAAACACTTCTCCTGCAACTGAATGGTCATATTTCGTGAACAAGTCGTTCAAAATTTTGGGCGAGTTCCTAGATACGGCCTTAATATGCACTCTCCAACATGAATATAATTTTTTGATTGGGTACATTTTATTATTTTATACACTTGCAGTTCAATTTTGGATTATCCAAAAAAATTCAAGTAAATGAAATAAATGAGTGAAATATAGCAAAATGTTATAAAAAATCTCAAATTTGAATATGTCCTTGTAAACAATATACTAAAACAATAGAAAAAGTTTGAATTTCAAAAGACTTCATCTTCTCATGCTTTTGAATTTGAAAGATTCAAAACAAAAATAAAAATAAAATAAAAAAAGGCTTTGCCTACTGCCCTTCATGGGCCAGTCGGCAAAGTTTCTGGCCCAATAAGGTCCGAACGCCCCCCATATAAACAAACCTAACCCTAACACCCCCACCCCCCCAGCCGCCGCTCCCCTTCTCTCCCCGGCGCGGCCCTGCCTCTGCCTCCCCGGCGGCGGCTTGGGCTCGCGACCCCAGCCTCCCCGGCGCGGCGCGGGCGCACGGCCCCGCCCCTGCCTCCCCGGCGGCGACGCGGGCTCGCGGCCCCGGCCTCCCCTGCGACGGCGCGGGAGCGCGGCCCCGGCCCCCCCGGCGCGGCGGGTCGCGGCGGCGCAGCTCGGCGTGGGCGGCGGCCCCTCCCCGGCGCCCCCTCCCCGGGGCGGCCCGGTCGCGGTGGCGCGGCTCGGCCTCATGACGCGCTCCGCCTCCATCCGCAACGGCGCTCCACCGTCCCTCTTCCGGTCTTCCCGACTCTGCTGGACCGATGTTCCGGACTACCAGCACGGGGGCCAAGTAGGGTAAGGACCTCCTTCCTTCATTTTCGCACGCAACGCCCCTGCTCAAATCGAATCTACTTATGATGTATCCTGTGCACATGAATCGTCGTGCTCTGTCCTCCTCGCTTTTGTAGATCAAGCGTGGCGCCAGGGGGTTCGGCCACCACGGCAGGAAGCGGACCAGTAGTA